>PVIC010005364.1:0-58240 GCA_004025085.1 Thryonomys swinderianus
GTTCTACTCCTTTAGAGTTATGGGAAGAGCAATTGTGCCACCTGCCTTTTCTGATTAAGGATCAAGTGAAGTGATTGAAAAAAACCAATAAATCGCTGACCCAACACAGCAGCTGTGGTCCAAAAACAACCCAAGTGAAAGTCAAACTCCAAGCTTCTACCACATACAGTCACAGCATTTTGAAGCGAAGAAAATGGCTGTCATTGTCACCATGCACAGCTTAGCACCGAGAAGCTCCCTCCCAATCCATCCCAAGCCTGGCAAGTTTTG
Organism: Thryonomys swinderianus; assembly: GCA_004025085.1. Lineage (NCBI taxonomy): Eukaryota > Metazoa > Chordata > Mammalia > Rodentia > Thryonomyidae > Thryonomys > Thryonomys swinderianus. The sequence continues at coordinate 271 of PVIC010005364.1, forward strand.
CTGCTATGCAATGGTCACTCAGCCTCAGTTCACACATGGATGTACAGGATGGAGTCCTGGCTGGGACAGACAGTTCAGCAAGAATAGCAGGAAGCTATTCTAGAAATTTCCATTAGATGTCACTCTCCTGTTGGCCCAGACCAGGAAAACTGGCTAGGAAAGGCTAGATCACACACTAGGGAACCCACGCTATGCTTCTCTACCTGCCTGATCATTTCTCCACATCCCTCTACACACCACACCTAGAAAATACCATGGGCAGGAGAGAGGAGGTAGGCTGGAGGATGGGAGCCATCATGTTATATCTAGGCAAATTGTTACAGGATGCCTTATTGAGAGGTTTCTCTGTACTTGAAGATATAAAATATTGGAGTCTTTTCAGTCTTGTTATTAGCTATATAGATTAAAGAGTTTCATTTATACAAGTACATGACACACCGTGCTATGGTTATTTTAACTCTCCGTTACCTTCTTTTCCCACCCTCCCTCTACATCCACATTTTTGGGGAGTTTCAATGCATATACTTAGAGATTTCTGTGATCATCTGTATGTTCACATAATTCTGCATGCGATTCCAGGACTACGAGTTTACTGAAGTTAATCAGTGCACACAAGGGGCAAGACAAAACATAATTGTGACATAGAACAGTAAGTCACTCTGAAATCATTTGGAACAGAAAAGGTGAACACAAGGAAGGAAGAAGAAGGCTGCTGCCTCCTGGGGCTAATAAGCTCCTTACTGTCCTCTAAAATGTGGCAAGTGGCCATTGGGCTCTCGAGCCTTATTTAATTACGCTCAGTCTCTTCCACCTTTCCGCTTTCACCTTTAACATGAGTGCCTAGTTTTACGTGGCTGAGGTTTGCCTGGGTTTTTCCATTCCACTCTGGTTTCCACCCAGTCCCTGGCACATCAGTGGGGAAGTCTGAACGGGAGTGAGGAGACCCAGTGGCCCATCATGACTGAGTCAGCAAGTCCCCCCGGCTGTGAGTTCTGACTGAGGATGAAAAGTGCTTAATCCTACTGGGTGAGGCAAGAACCCGAAATGTGGAAAGAGTTGGAGCAGTACACAATTTCTGAAGTCTGTAATGCTAGTCTAAAAATAAATCTCTCTAGAAAACTCTACAACAAATTCACAGTTAAAACAGGTGAAATAAGTATGAGGTTTTGCTGAGAGATATGACTTTTTTTCCCCCCTGGGTCTATAGATAAATGACATCAGTACTGATTATCTGTGCCTCCTGCACATCTATTATAAACAAAACACCTTTACTTTTGTTATTACCGATACCCTAAAGTGTGGTTTGACCCCATCAACTGTCATCCATTACTCAAAATTACACTCTGAAATATAAATAATACTTTAATGTTTGCTTCTAGAGAAGAAAAACTCAACTCAAAGCCACCACACCGAACTGCTCTAGGGCCTCCATCGCATCTGACACGGATGTGGCCAGGGTGTGTGGCGTTATGTCTCAGCAGCACTTATAGCTGAGAATCCCAGTCTTTGCTTCATTTCTGGCCACTCGGAATCTTATAAAACTTGAATAATGACATCATCAGATAAGATTCATAAGTGTATTAATTTTCCAAGGTCAATGTAATTATTATGCATCACAAACATCTGATAAAAATGATACAAACGGATAAAAATGATACAAAATGGAAAATGAAATTAAAGTGTTAAATTTCCAAACATTGAATTATGCTCCTGGCCACTTAAATTAGAATCTCTGGAGTAACTTAAGCAGGGGATTTTAAAAGAATTCTTCCTATGGGAGCTAAGTTAAAACCAGTTAATTAGAGAAAGGTAGACACTGTTCATCGCCTGAGCCTCCTGCTGCCTTTGAGGAATTCCCTTGAGCCCTGGGGTGATTGCTTATAGCTATACAAATATTAACACATGCAGGCACTGGGGGCTTTGTGGAGAATAAATTAAAGGTCATGCAAAATGCAGGCTGGGAGATAGGAGGCTACCAGTGTAATCTAGACCTGAAATGGACATAAGAGAAGTGTGGATTTGGGATTCAGGTGGTAGAACTAATAGGATTGTTGGTGAAACCGTTTGGATAGAAAGAATTCCTGAGGTTAGGAATGGGCTCAGAGAAGACACAATTCCTAGGATCTAAAGTGACAGAATCTCGAGACTGGGTAATCAACTTGCAGATGTAAGTGAAAGGTGAAAATGTGGAGCCCCTTGGTCATAATCATGAAGACTTCCCAGATAGTAACAACAGTGTCTAACTCAGTGTGGGGCCCTGTATAACTGAGTGCAGGTTCTAAGCCATGGAGCCACTCCTGAAAATGAGATTTTTGGTTATTAGAGCAAGGAATGACCAACCCAAGGGGCATTCAAAGAGATGACTGGAATGGAAGGCCACTGCCTGATGTGTTCTGTCTATGAGGCACTCACAGAAATGCTAGCTAACATCCTTTTCGGAGATTTTCCTGCTAGTTAGTGAACTCTTTGGCACTAAATCAGTAACAGGTTGTGTGCCTGAAGTGCCTGTTGCACTTACTAGCTGTTGAGGTACTGAGGATATCAGAAACTTCAGAGAGGTGTTTGGAGGAAGGGGCTGTGAAATGGGCCTGTCTTCGTGCGAAAGAAGAGAGTTATGTGTTAGTGGCAACATATACTAACCAGCTCTGGTCCCATACAACACCTTCCAAAGCCATAAGACCTGATTTTCTTCGGGAGTCACCCACCCTGGCCCCCACCAGGGAAAGTGCACAAGTGAGCCCTCACTGTGGTCACAGTGGAGACTGGCCCTTGGAGTTTTGCTGATGGGAAGCCTCATGGGTTCTTGTTTACCAAGAGCAGCAGCCAAGAAGGAGTCACAAGACAACACCCGTTATGGCTTGTATCCAGGTGTCCCCCTAAAGCTTCATGAGGCCATAGGCGGGGCCTTTGGGAGGTGCTGGATCTGGGGCGTGGGCTGCTGGGATCAAGGATGTGAGGCGGAACTGATTCACGGTTTGACTCTAGGATGAAGTCTGCCCTGCCCTAGGTGTGAATGCCACCCACCCCGAGGAGTAGGTAGCCCGAACAAGATCCGAGGGTCCCTGCTTATTGCTTGTATTCTGTTGCTTCTGCTGACCATGGACTGTTTCTCCCCTGCACCTGTTCTCTGTCGCGCCACCCTACCTTGGAACCAGCCAGCTACGAACTAAAACCTCTGCAAACTGTGAGCCAAATAACCTTTTGTCCTTCAGCTTTGAGTGTCAGGTAGTTTGTCTCAGCAATGAGAACAGTGACTAACACAACGCCTCCCTTTACTGTCACCTTCCGGATGTCATCTAAGTGAATCTAATCAACACAACATGATCTAGTTCCAGGATCCTAGACGCAAGTGGCTAAAAGGTATTGTGGTTAGTTCTCCACCCTCCCTATGGAGAGGGTAAGTCTAGGGAGAGAGTCCAAATAGCAACTCTTTTGTCATCAGAAATGTAATTACATTCTGCATCTGGAGTTGATAAGCTCCACTTGCTAGTTTGTGGCTGCTGAAAGCTGGCTTGCAGGGCTTTAAATAATGTCTCCTGAGCTGCATCTCAATTACCTGCATCTGCTGACTGATGATACTACCAACCTGATGAATAAAGAGCTTTGGTATTTGAATTTCCCAACTAGCTGCTGTTCCCATACTCACAATACATGTGAATTGGATTTTCTTCCAAGGAAGAAAATAAAAACTACAATTCTTCATTTTACCTGTGGCTCTGAATATGAAAAGCCTTGTGTGTATCAGATTTAGGTGTTTCTGCTCTCTAGATGGTGAAAAAGAAAGCAAACATCCAATTAGAGAGAAGAATGCATTAGCTTGCGATGAAATGTCTTCCCAAAGCCTCACGTGGCCCCAGGTGGGGCTTCTTCAGAGGCGGCTGAATCTAGAGTGTGTGATTGGTTCACGGTGCAGTGCTAGGCCTGAGGGCACTAGGACTAAGGGTGTGAGTGTCACCCACTCTAAAGATTCTGAATAAAATGAGAAGAAAGCTTCCCCTTGTTGCTTTTGCTACTGTGTGGGTGCCGCGAACTGTTTCTCCTCTGTGGGTCGCTTTGCCACATCAGTCTGCCTGGGAGCTGCCTGAGGATGGACGGAAACCTCTGTGAGGTTAATGACCCCGTTCCCCTTTAACTCTGAGTATGGAGTGTTCTGTCTCAGCCCTGAGAAAAAAGTACCGAACACAGAGAGGTAGAGAGTAGGCAAGTGAGAAGAACTACTCCCCACAGCACACAGCCCTCTGAATCAGAAACGGGGATTCTTTGCCCACGGTGTAATCTCAGTTCTCAAGACACTAAGCACAGGACTGAGCCCTGTGACGAAGGCCCTGACCTCCCCCAAGAACAGCTCCATGGTCAGTCAGCCACATGCTATTCCAAATTAGCTCCAGAAACTGAAAGTGTTACTTCTCTCAGAAAGTCAGAATCAGCTCTGTAAATTAGTGTATTTTTAGTCATAAATGACAGAAAACACAAGATCACAAAAATTAAATAAGACGCTTTAGACTTGTTGGAATCAATTTCACTAGGGTGAGGAACACGAGTGGGGCACAGGATGGAGCCCAGTTATTCTACAAATATCTCCTGGTACCTCCAAATGCCTTGTCTCCAGATGACCTGAAAGTGAAGTAGACTACTAAGCCCAGCCTGCTTCAAGGAGCTTACAGTCCAGTGTACAAATGTGCCAGGAGGGGGGTTGCATTTCTGGTGCAAATAGTATTGTGAAGAAAATAAAGTAAGATCATGAGATAAAGAGAGGCTGGAGCACTAGCAGTGGGATCTAGTTATACTGGATTGGATACTGTGGTTAGGAAAGATCACTTTGGAGACAAAACTCTGGAACCAAAGCTACAGAGTAGAGGGAAAACGATGGTACAGTCCAGAGAAGGGCAACTAAGAGGGAACAGCACACACATAAGCCTTGAGATGGCCACAAACACTGGCTGTTTCCAGAACTGGAGGATGGGTGTGGTGAGCGCTGCGTGACAGGAGCCAAGGAACAGCAGAGGCCTGGGAGGGGGCGGGGGCCTGGCCCGTCAGGAGGGATCCTGAGTTTGAATTTTATTCTAAATACACTGATGATTTTAAGGAAGAAAGGACATAATTTGCTGCTTTTAAAGGCTATCAATCTGGCCCTGGTACAGTGAGTACATGATACACAAAAGTGTGTGAAGGAAGACTAGAGAACAAACTAGTGAAGGAGACAAGGCAAGAAAAGGCTGGAGTTCAGAGATCACGGAAATAACCAAATTAGAGACACCAGTGGTGATGAAGCTAAAAGATTTTCCTGATGGATTAGATGTGGGATACGGGGGGGCTGGTAAGAAGCAGCTGACTCTTGGCTTTTAGCCGGAGAGACTTGGTTCACACCAAGGTCAAGTCAAATGGATGGGAAGAAATAATTCAGCACTCTGTGTTGGTCAAGCTGGGAGAAAGGAGCCCATGAGGCTTCCGAGTAGCAATGCCTTCCTCGCCAGAGTCCAAAAAAAAAAAAGGTAGGGACTGGATAAATGTGCAGGTGGACTTAAAGCTATAGGAAAGGACAATGTCTCCCCGGTATCAAGTTAGACAAAGAGAAGACTGGGTGGCTGAGACTTGGGGCCAGGCTAGCTATATGGATGTGTAAACTGCACAGCCACAGAGGGCCTGCCAGAGAAAGTCTCTGTGCTTGGACTATTGCTTAGCTGTCCCCATTTGGAAATTCTTACTGCTTTCTGAACAGAGGATCTTATACTTTTGTCTTGCACAAAACCCCAGAAATGACATACTAGCTGGATGATAAGAGATCTAGTAGAGATCATCACCCCATGAAAGCAGACTCAGACAGCATAGTCTGTACAGCCAGGAGTGTTGATTCAGGGAAGCTTTGAAAAGTAGCTATTTAAGAAAAAAATCACTAACTGTATCAAATGTGTCAAGACAGTTGAATAACATGAGGACAGATAATTCACCTTGGCTTGCCAAGATATGACCCACAAGCAACTTTGTCTGCAACCTTTCTGGTAGAGTGGGGTATAACGATGCCTAATTAGGCTAGCCGCTACATAAGAAGCAGCTGGGTCCATCGCTGATATCTGACAGCCTGTGGCAAGAACACTAATGCAGGCCCTGGTGTTAAATGCTTGTATCCCTTCCCTTTGACCCTCGGATCCATTTCTCACAGTGCACACCCCACACACACATGAATGGCACTGCGGCCTCTATGTCCTAACGCCGTCTGTGCTTCCTTTCAATCAACTATCTTTGGAACAACTACTCCAAAAACCAATAAAGCACTCTTGCAACACTTAGCTATTTGTGTCAGGAATTTCAGAAAAGGCAGAAAGGGCCCAGAGTTCAGGTGAGCATGTTCCCTCGGACAGACATCTCACCCAGTAAGAACAGGGAGAGTGAGACCAGAGGCAGACCTAAAATACAGGCCTCCAGACAGGAGTCTCTTCTTCATGTCTAGGGATGAGATTAGAGGTAAAGTGAAGCCTTTGCTGGTAAGAAAAATGCAGTAATTATCATTCAGTAGTGCATATTTTTCTCCATGATATATACAAATGAGAGTGATAGCAGAAGGAGGAAGTGTTAAGATCTTGAAGAGCAAAAATATTGAGCCTAAGAGCTTTGGAAAAAAGGAAACAAATTTGCTAGGCTTCGTTTTTTTGAGTGATAGTATTGCTTTCAAATTTCATGTTGAAACATAACCCCCATTGCAACAGTCGTAAGAAGCGTGGTCTTTGAGAAGTGGCTGAGTCACGCAGACTGCCTCACAAGGCTTCCTGATGAATAAGCTTACAGCCTTATCAAGGGAGTTGAGGGAGTCAGTTTGTTTCTGTTCTTTCACCCTATGGTTCATCCCCTTTTACTTTTCTATCCCTTCTACCACAACAGTGCCGTCCCTAAGAATGGACTTTCACCAGACACCAGACCTGCTGATACCTTGATCTTGGTCTTTTCGGCCTCCAGAACCATGAGAGATAAATTTATGCTTTTATAAATTGGCCAGCCTCTGGTACTTCGTTATAGCAGCCTGAAGTCCATACGTGGAGTAGTTTGTCTGACACTGTAGAATGCCCACCTAAAATGACAGAGCATAAATTTAAAGCAAATCCAGGCAGCTCAGCGAACTGCATTTCTCCAGTAATATTCAGCTGCCAAAACACAGCACTGAAGACGTAGATCATGAGGTTTAAAGAAGGCCAGGGGTTTTCCAGTGGCCATGATGAGGAGAGAAGGCCCCAAGATATAAACTTTGTTCTGCAGTGCATTTAATGCCGGAGCTAGAAATCTATGGTAAGGAGAATGTAATGGGAAACCAATTCGTAGAGGAAAGGTGGTGCCGTCGCTGGCATGGTGTCTCCTCGAGGTGCTGTCAGACTATCTGGAGTGGGTGAGCTGTGTGTAAGGGATGTGGTGGTCACAGAGAGGGAAGCCTGAAGGTGAGATCTCAGGGACTGTACAATTATGGCGACGACACCATTGACTTACGATGATACTGCGCTCCACTCGCTGGGTGGGTGAAGTATTAGAAACAACTGTTGAGGCGGCAGAGCTCCTCCCGCACTCTGCAGATGAGAAAACTGGAGCATAGACATTAAGATGGCCTACTCAAAGTCAAAAGGGTGACAAATGCTCGTTATTATATTGACGAGCATTCTAAGTCATAGAAAGATAAGGGATAATTTCATAGTGGCCAGAAAACTGGTTACCTCCAGGGCTTTCTGGAGGAGAAATAATGTAAACAGCAAGTTTACTGGTAGAAAGAACTGCAGTTACAGCAGCACATAGTCGGCGGGCGCCCTCTACTGGCTCTAAACAAAAACAACAACAACCTGAAATTGGAAATTTGTGTTCTTGGTTTTGTTCTGTGGCAGGCGCACCTGGCCTTGATTTAACACCTAAAATGTAACTCTTTGTAAATATTAAAAAGCTAGTTCCCAAGAGGGGCAAGGAGAGCTATGGTTACAGAACACACCTGGGTCGGCTCTACCGCTGTCAAACCTTAGATTTTCCTTAGATCCTGGGCCTGGCTCTGTCGGATATATGACAGGTGTCTAATAAACATGTTTCAGTCAGAAGAAAAACGAGTAAAGTAGTAAAATTTCACAGAAGGCTGGATGAAAGAAGTGGAAGGAAGATGAGAACAAAATGAAAGTAGAAGAAAAAATGGAAGGAAGGCTTTTGTACATGGGGGAGTTTGAGGGAGGAATGACATGAAATAAAATAAAATTTCTTAAATTTTAAAACAGCAAGTATCATGACAGACTTACCAATCAGATGTAGAATCCATGAAAGCAGGAATTTTTATGTGATTCTGTGATATGATTTATGTGATAAAAGAACCCTGAAATATTTTAACAGATTTGGCTCTCAGTGTGTGAACAGAAGAAAAAATTTCTTAAGAACAAATAGAGGAAGCTACCAAAAATTTCAAATACGTTGCAAAGGGAGATTGGAAGGTGGATACTAGCCGTAAGGACAATAATTCCTGGTTTAAAGATGTTTCCTCCTATCTGTTTTTATACAAAATGGTGCGGCCTCATGGGAAATCCAGTTCAGGAGACATACATTGCATTTTTCAAAATCATGGCACCTGTTTTCTGTAAGTATAGTATTTTCTTTGGTATAGTTAGCTCATTTTCAGGTGACTTTTCTGGTTTTTGTATTGAGAATCCCACATCTTTGAATTTCCTGTGTTCCAGGGAAATTGACATGCCTGGCCCGCTACCTGGAAGACAGCATTTAGAGGGAGAAGATTGGCACCAAAATAAAGACAGAACATATGGGTTTCAGGACAAAGTGGAGGACTTGGGCTGGGAGTGGACTGAAGTAACAGTGATGCCTCCATTATCAGCCCAGTGCTGAGCTGTGTGTCCTACGAGATGCCTCATCCATTAGCACTGTGGATTTCTGGATTCTAAATGAGAAGTTGCATGGAGTAGAACCTAGAGATCATTATGCTGAAAGAACAGACTCACGGGAACCCTTGGCTTGGTCCTAAGTTTGATCCCTGGTACAGGAAAAAAAAAAAAAAAAAGAACCTCAAGTAGAAACAGCAAAATTGCAGGCAAAAAAGATGACAGTCTCATTTCAAAGATCCTTCTGTTCCCTCACAATTATATATAACAACAGAGCTCTGCAAATTCATGGTGTAGGTCAGGTATGGGATTGTTAAAGCAAAAGGGAGAAACGGTTCTGTGGCTGCTGCTGTAATCCAGCTGTAGGTGGTCACAGTTAAACACGGAGCTTCAAGGAGGCCCCAGCCAGCAGCTTTCCGCCTCCCTCCAGTGGGCTGCGGTCCCCGCGCCAGCGGGAGATGGTTAGTCATTTGGGCCCATAAGGCGTGGAGAAGGGTCTTCTAGGCAGTGCACAGCCCAGTCTCCAATCCAAGGTAAGTTTGAGAAACTGCTCCCATCACAACCGCACCGAGACAGATGACATAGTTTCTCTAGCAGGCGTTCGGCAGAAAATTACCAGAGGTTACCTTTGTTCTTCCTGGAAAGTCCCACTTCAGACCTTTTACTGGTTTAGAAAAGAACTGGCAAAAACAAGCAAAACAAACCAAAAAGAGAAAAACAAAGATAGCTATGAAACACTGTTGTGAAAATCTCTTAAACTTAGGAGAAACCAAATGTATGGCAATTGGACCTGTAAAAAGTAAATTTATATATATATATATATATATATATATATATATATATATATATATATATATATATATATATATATATATATAAATTGGTTGGGCAGGAAAATGGATAAACAGCTGTTGTAATGGTCATGCATCTAAAGAAAAGAAAGAAGAACTCACCTTGACCAACAATACCCTAGCAGTGCTGGCTGCAGACTTTCATCAGTTACTTGACTTGAAGGGGTTGATACGAGACCTACATTTTAGGGAGGCCCGTGTCACGATGACAAGCAGTAGCATTTGTGAAACACTCACCATAGGCCATTCGCTATACTAAGGGCTTTGCGTGAAGCACTGGTGATTCTCACAGTAACTGAAGGGTTAGCGTCACAGCTCCGCATATCTTAGGGTCACAGCCCTGCAACTAGTGATACTGACATTCACGTTTAGGCAATCTGGCTCCAAAGTTAGCTTTCTAACCTTTAGACACAACTAACTTACTTCTATGTGTAGTCTGTTTCGGCTTGGTCAGAAAATTCTTTTGCACATATTGTAAAATGATTTTAAAAATACTAAAAAGTATCCAATGCCAAACTCAGGAACTTTCTACTGTTGCGCTTCCTCTTTCACTTTGAATCTCGAAACCAACTGGGAAGCACACAAATGGTTCCACTGCCACAGGCCAAAATTCCAGCGTCCGCTAGACCTGAGACATGGCCCTGCACATGGAGAATGCAACTCTGGCCACCTTAGTCAGTCACAGCCGGAGACTTCACAGCTCACGGGGAATCTGTGGTGGAATGGAGCAGAGAAGTAGCTTGACCTGAGCGATACTGGGGCGAAGGCTTCTTTAAAACTATTGGTCACACAAAAGTGAACAATATTTTATGGGGCCGGGGATTTAGCTCCAATGGTACCACACCTACCTTGGAAGCACAAGGGCCCGAATTTGACCCCTGTACCACCAAAAAAAACAACAACAAAAAATTTTATGGATAATGGCCAGAATAGACAAAAGATACACATCACAGATTAATGCAATTCTAGAGGAAAAAACTTGAATGTTTTACTTTATGAATAAACAAAATGACCCTAGATGTTGGCATCCTCTGAACCTTTCTTAGGAAAATCATAACACTAAGTTGCTACTAAGAACTATGACATCTATCTGAGGAGTTGTAGGTTGAAAGATCGCACTCTCTTTTTAAAAGAAAAGACTCACTGGGTCTTCATATCCGCATATAAAATCATTTCCAATGATTGTATAAAGTTTTATCAGACATGGATCAAAAGGTTTGAAGTTGGCATGACCACGCTTCCAATTTAACTAGAATACTTGGACATCAAGAAAAAGAGGAAAACAGTAAGTTGCAGAATCTTAATCAGGAAGAGGAAGTATGGCAATCCCTCAAAGAAGCAAAGGTATTTCTGAGCACTGAATTCTCAAATAATTTTATCACATACAGTTATACATGGTTCAGTGGCATGGTTTGTTCCTCATTTTCATTTTTCCAACACATATGAACAAATTTCATGGAATCATTACTTACAGTACAGATAAAAACCTAAAGAAGTCACAGTTGAGCATAACTTAGTGAACCCTGTTCTGTAAAGGTGCCAAGATCCAAGCATGGCCACTAGTCTGGTCTGAGGTCAGCAATAAAACTGTCTACCAAGAAAGGAAAAAGGTGTCTTAAGAGAAACATGTGGTGCGTGGGAAGTATTTTCTTCCTTTTAGCATATATGTTATTAATCTTCATAGGCATTAATCCACTTAGCCCAGATTCACCGTAGATTAGCAGTAGCGGCCAGGTGGATGCATGCTTTCTCTCTCACACACCCTGTGGCTTCCTCCACTCCTATCAAGACTAGTCAAAGAAAGATTCACCTCTTGCACAACCTTAGTTAATACCACTCTTGTTTCAGGCAATTCTACAGTGTTTTTTTCCCACAAGGGCCTGGATTGTTGGTGTTACTTATTTTAAGAATAAACCCTTTTGATTAAGAAAAATGAAGTCAGTTGAGCCAACTCAGATCATGCAAATTCAGATGGATTCAGGTTTTTTTCACTTCAAAAGAAGAACATAGTCTTCAGAACTGCAAACTTTGCTGTTTAAATGTGTGGACCAAAGGTCATTGTATTGGCCATTGACTCACAGGCTTAATGACTCCCACTGGACATGATGTGTACTCTGAGACCATGCGTGGGAAGGAACTGGGTGACAGTGATGGGGCCTAGAGTGAGCAGAGGGCTCCAGGCAGATGCAAAAGAGCAGGGAACCGAAGAAGGTGAGATGTGACTGACACGTGCAACGTGAGTACGGGTGCTCATGGAAAGGGTGGCAAGAGACAAGTGACCAGGGCTGGGTCACATGCACTTTTCATCTTAATCCCTTTCCAACATGAAGTTCTATAAAATATAAAGCTTTTTGCTTCTCCCAAGACATGAACTGTGCCCAGGAAAATCAGTGTGGAAACCATAGCAAGTCTGAGACTCACTGAAGAATATACACGTGGACAACTTAAAGAAAAGAAATAATGGCCGTGGCGTGGGGTAGTCCAGACTTGCTACTCACTGGTAACCCTCCCAGGAGCTCCTGTGTCTGTCTGTTCTCATCGCAAGACTTCTCTCACTGTCTTGTAATTACTTCCCTGTCTGTGTCTCCACTTACCTGTGACCTTTACAGACAGGAAGAGAGGAGCTATCTTAATATTTGGTTGCCAAAACTATGGGTATCATTTTCTTTGTAAAGTCATTTTAGTTTTTAAAAAAGAATACAAAAGAGAATTGGTGGGTTGGGGATTTAGCTCAAGTGGTACCAGGCCAACCTTGGATGCACAAGGGCTGGAGTTCGATCCCCGGGACCACAAGAGAGAGAAATGGTGATGGTGATACTTTCAAAAAATAAAACCTAACAAGACAAATAAGCTATTTTTTTCTCTTTTGTAACTTTCATATCTCACTTCCTTTTAGGGATTTTGCAAAATTCCCATGCTGTCTTCTGAAATCCCTCCAAAGTGCCTGTGCCGCCCTGGGTCTTGTGTAGTCTCCATCGCTGTGGTCAGCTGGGGTGTCACTGCAGTTCTTCACACTTTTCCATGTCTCATTTTTCAACTGATTCAGTCAACCAGAGTGCTACCTCATCCGAGGCTCTTTTCTTTCATACTATCTTGTGTGTGAACTGTCCATCATCATCATCATCATCATCATCATCATCATCAGCTTACTCTTCATAGTTGGTCCTAGGAATTTCCCAACATCCCTACAGGGAGCATGCCTGACTCATAATGGAATCTCGAATGTCCATAGTGCTTTCCCATTGGACACTGTGTAAAGATACTTTGCAAACCATGATATGTGAGGCAGAGAGATGCATCGCCCCCACTCCTATAAACTACTTATGGCTACTCTAGATTCATTTTCAGAGACATGGGCACTGATTCTGTCTGTCACTCCCAGTGCACTTGGTTCCCAGTCTGAAACAAACCACAGATTCAATGTCAGCCTTGTTTAGTGACTTGTGATGAGTGGGGGGAATATAGGTCATGTCTTCCCTTCGCCTGAGGCTGGTCCTCACTCTGCTGCTGCTGCAGGAAAGCAGACATGATCATCAGGGCACTTAGATGGCCCTGAGCTCACTATGTAGCCCAGGCAAGCCTCGAACTCAGGGATGAATTTAACTTATGCCTAATGATGAGTCAGTGATAACATAGGGACAGACATTTTTACTTGAGTAGGGAGTCATGATGTAACATCTGCAGGGAAACAGGTGTAGCCCTGAGAAGGAACACCCCTTTGGATCAGTGTGCACTGTCTAAGGAAGGTGTGCTATCTGTGATTCCGCCTGGATATATGTGAACCTGTGTGTATCAGAGGCTGGGAGCTTCTCAGAGAGTATAATGGCATTGACCACACCAAAGGGGTTACAAGGGGTCCAGGATCTAGACTGACTTGTATCAGCACATGGTAAGCTTAGCAATGAGCTATAAAGAAGGCTTTCACCAAAACTGAACTCCCAAGTGTGCATCAATTAACTCACTATGGTCTACATGGCTTCAAGATTCCTAACTGGAGAGCCACTATTTCAGTATTCAAGCAAGACCTAAAATACACTCCAGCTTCACATGATCACTGTGGAGCCTTGGAGTTTATTCAAGAGAGCTCTGTACCTTGAGATTAGAGGCCCACCAAGTCTACAGAAGATCAAATATACAACAATACTTGTATTTTACATCATTCAATTCCTTGATTGATTCTCCTTCTAGTTTTGTCTTTAATATACACAATTTATAAACTTAACATAAATTTATTCCATCCCAGTTCTCTGTGACTTTCTTTTTCACCCAATTTTAAATTTTTGCTATTCAATTTCACTTATATGTGTAAATATGATCAATTATAGTTTCCTCTTGTGCAGCATTCCATCTTCCAAAGCTGCTACAGCTTATTGTCCCATTTTACTATTAATAAGTATTTGGATTGTGTCCTAATTTCTGTTATTACAAACCATTTTGCTATGAAAATTCTGCATGTTCATTTTGGTCCACATGCAGAACTTCTCTAGAGATTAGTTTAAGGAGAGAACCTGATATTTTGTAGTGCTGTCAGAATCAGTGTCACTGATCTAGACCAGGTGATTTTCTGAAGCAGTTGTATTCTGGGTGTGTGGGAGGCCCCATTGCCTCCCGTCCCAGACAACACTAAGGGTCACCAGACGTCCTCATCTTAGCCAATGAGGTGGGCATGGAATAAAAGGTCCTTGTAACTTCAATTTGCAATCCTTCATTATTAACAGTAAGTATATCTTCATATGTTTATTCACCAAGTATTTCTAACCTGTGAAATATTTATTTACATTGGTATTATTTTTAATAATTCATGTCATCTTTATATGTTCACTTCTATCTCTATATATCAATTAATGTGGGAAGCGGCTCAGCATGGTGTGACCGGACCAGGCATTTATGCCTGGGTTTTGGGGAATAACTCCTGAGTCGGGGGTCTGCACTTTATGGTGCTGCCCCGAATATACCAGAGGAGCTGCTCTAACAAGGAGCTGCCCTGGGTTACCGCCAGAAAACATGTCCTGGCTCCGGGAAAATTCCCCTATTCCTGTGCTGGGCCCACTGACCATTGTCTCTCAAGTTAGCAATGTATTGTTTCTCTTCCAGTTTCTACATGGGCTAAGACAGAGTTTCATAGAATTAGTGGAATGATGGATGTACTTATTCTTCTAGTCTCATTCTATTGAAAAGTTAAGCATTAATAGAAAGTAGTACAAGAAAGTTAGAGTTAGGGAAAAGATTTAAGAGAATTGTAGTTTGACATTTTGAGAACTTGATTCCAGTCTTATTATGATCATCATGTTTATAGTTACCAATTGTTTCTGTTCTTGTTTCTAAGAAATGTACTGATCTCTTGATTACCTGCTTTTGTTTCTACCAACCAAACGATAAATGTATAAGATCATAGTAACCATTATTGATGTCATGTTACCCTTCTAAATCAGTATAAATATAGCCTGATCAATAAACACGGCACCTGCTCGGTACTGACTGAGAGGTCCTCCCAATCCCATCTTTGTCTTTCTTTGTCTGTCTTATGTTTTCTTAATCCTCACCCCCCGACTCAGGCACTGTCCGATTGCCAGCAGGCCCCAGCAAATTAAGCTATATAAAACTCTTTCAAATCTGACTTCTTTTAACAAGAATAATAACCCACATTCAGTAAAGCCTTGTGATTTTATAAATTGGTCTATTTAGGAAACTTGTAAGTAACTAATGTTTTTATTCTCTTACTCTGATTTTCTAAAGGGTCAAAATAGACTCAAATAACAATTTGATTAGTATCAAATGGAAAATCAAGGGGGAAAATTATGAGTTTTATTCACATCACTACTTGGAGACTACAATAAGTAAAGTTTATTTCTGAATCTTTTTTTTTTTTACAGTATTAAATTTGGGGAGAAGTTGCCGAAAACCACCACTCTTCCAAAGTCTCATTTATTATGTCTTTCAGAAATATTACCCACTAGGCCTTATTTGCCCCTATTTTTGCTTAAGGGATCTGAGAAAAAAATAAGATGTGTCAGCAACAGAACACAATGTGGGTAAACCTGAAATTGACCCAGTAGTCTTCTAATTAAACATGGGCAAGCCACAAAGCAGTGAAGGCTTTTCCTAGATGATAGCTACTTTCTCAGTGGAGCAGACATGAAAGCACCAGATGAAGCTGATACTGGGGAGAAAACTTGCTTTGTCCTAGAACTTACCTCCCAGAAGTGA
The DNA here is from genome assembly GCA_004025085.1 of Thryonomys swinderianus. Lineage (NCBI taxonomy): Eukaryota > Metazoa > Chordata > Mammalia > Rodentia > Thryonomyidae > Thryonomys > Thryonomys swinderianus. Next base: position 16,172 of record PVIC010005364.1, read on the forward strand.
CAATTAAATTACAAATACAAGTGTGGGAAATAATAAAATGTTTGAATAACAATGTGCAAATGCAGTGGAAGGCTGTCAGGGCCCTAATCACTGGACTAAAATTGATAAAGGATCAAGCTCCTGGCCTCATCTCAAGTTAAGACTATTGACTCTGCATTTTTGTTCTTTCTTTGCATTCCCGGTCACCACCAGGATTAATAGGTCAGGCGCACAATGGTCTGTGTCAAGTTTCCCCATCACTATCAAGATCCATCACACAGAGGGATCCTTTCAGCTCTCTGGGAAGAAGTAGAGTGCAGAGTCCCCTCCCCCAGTATCAGACTTTCGCTTTCATCCAGCCTGGAGTCTGACACTCTGCTTTTAGGCTCATCACGAAAAGCCAGGGCCACATCCTGGCCACATAGTGAGTCAGTGTCCGGCTATTTCCCCAGCAAGGGCCCATTTGGTATTCCTTTTAGCTAATACTATGTACTGAAGTCATATATTAATATGACTCTCCTGAAATTTGAGATAGAGACTGAATCTAAGGTAATAATTGGTTCCGATCCCAAATGACCCTCTAATTTCATCTGTTTGGTGATCATCTATTTAAGATGTTCTCCGCTAGGGAAGATATTAACTCCACCCAAGGGACAGCTGGCAATGTGTGAAAATATTTTTGGTTGCTATAATGGTCAATGGTAGGGAGATGCTACCATTATCCAGTGGAGGAAAGGGCAGGAATGCTGATAAACATTCTATGGTGCATAGGGCAGCCTCCTACAGTGAAGAATTACCCAGCCTGTAGAGCGAAGGTCGAGAAACCTTGCCGTGCTCTTCACTACCCAGGCTGGGAAAGCACAGATCATTCCCCGGTGTGACTCCTGCTCCACTGGTCCTCCCAGATGGCTTCTTTGACATACTGTTAAGCCGGTCTCTATGATTATACCTGGACACACAATTCTATGGGCCTCAAGTCCTGTCTCTGTGTTGGGAACTCTCTTCCCACGGAGGACTCAGCTCAGGATCTAGATTCCATTGAAATGATGCTCATGAAGCACATTTGACCACAGTCTATCCCCTCAGGGCAACAAACTGATGGCTGGCATGGATAATGACCATTTTCCATAAATTTCATCATATCATCATCATTTTTTCATTAAGCAGCACTCATATCATCTGGTAGACAAACTTTATTCAGTCAACACTTAACGACTATGTTCCCAGCAGCCAAGGCACCTGGTCCCACAATACGGATAACAGTCCTCCCCTCAGGCTGGAGCACTGAGACCGCAGCAGCTGCAGGAGCTTTTCATCAGGCGGGAGTCTCTGGCAAGCTAGGGGTCCCCTCCCGACACTCCAGTTTCACAAGACAGGGTGGCACCAGGAATTTGTTCTACAGGCTGGCCCTGGAAGTGACTCTGAGACATATCCAGGGGATCACACTTCAAGAAACACTAGCAGAAATCAAGCGCTATCCACGAAAAAAAAAATCAACTCACTATAAATTTTCTCGAGTTTCCCATATCAAAACTGAAGAGTAAATCTCTGAAAGCTGCTCAAGCACAGATGGTGAGAGCACAGTGACCTTATGTAAAGAGGAGCAGAGCGTTTGCAAAGGAACGCAGTGATAGTTTACCTTAAAGATGAAATTTTATGACACGGAATGAGCATTAGCCAAGTATGTTTGTATCGATGATTCCAAGAAGAAGTGTGCCTTGTGAGAACACCACCTGCTTCTGAACTGACCTCAGCGCACAACAGCTCCGGCTTGACTAGAGTGGCTGTCTTCAGGGGACACTAAGATAAGTGGCTTCTCTGATGACTCTCAGTTTTCTTTTCGCACATTTTTCCTCAGACCTACATCAATACTCCCCACTGGCAACTCTTCAGTGAACCATCTACTTTAGTAACATTCCAACCGCAGTTAGAGGTCCAAGCCTAAAATTCACTCCAAGCCAAGCTGTCCCAAACATCTGAATGCTTATCTATGCTTAATATCAAACTAATATATAAATGTATTTTGGTCTACCAAAATTGCTCTACAATTACTCTAAAATTGTAATCATTGTAACAACAGAAGAAATCTGTCAAAAACATCATGGTAACACTTAAATAATAAATTGACATTAATGAATTGTCATCATGATTAGAGGGAAAGGGTGTGAATTAAAGGCCAGAATATCTCAGAATCATCCTTTAAAGTAAAAAGAGATTTTGGGCCGGAGGGTTAGCTCAGTGGTTCCGGTGCCTGCCTCGCAAGCGCAAGGTCCTGAGTTCGATCCCCGGTGACCACATACAATGCTGGGCATGGAGACTCACCCACCGGCCATCAGTACCACATACCACAGTGCTGGGCATGGTGGCTCATGCCTGTCACACCAGCACTCGGGAGGCAGAGACAGGAGGATTGCTGAGTTCGGGGCTTGCCTGGGCTCCATAGTGAGCTCAGGGCCAGCCTGAACTACAAAGCGAGACCTTGTCTCAAAAAACAAAAAAAGTAAAAAGAGATTTTTTTCAACTTTTCTGAGCTCCTTCCCATTGTGTTCCTTTAAATTTGTCTTTATATCTCCATCAGCTCGAATTTCTGTCTTGTCCACTTTATCTATTTTCTGCTTCTAGCCCCATCTTAGTCATCTGGGGTCAGAAAACTGAACACCACTGAGTTAATTCATAGACTGAGCCCTTCAAAACACTCCAGTCTTTGTGCTTTTATGGAAACCCATTCAAACTACAGATGAGTTTCTAAACCAGAGGGAAATGACTAGAGTCTATAAGAGAGAGAAAAGCTCAGTTTTCTGTGTGCTAAACACTGAACACCACCTAAAGTATCTTCTATCTGGAGAGCCAAGTAGTTCTATCCCACTGCAATCTCTTGATGAAAAAGATCCCCTCCCACCATTTTAGACACTTAGGTCAATTATCAGTTTGAATGCAAATTTTCTCCCGAACTCAAATTTGCTGTGAGATCCATTTTAAGCATCTATGCTCCCCGCAGACCAACATGCAAATGGTGGGTGCTCACGTATAAGTAAGAATCACAGAGATCATGAAAGGACAGACCCAGACTGTACCTATTTTCGCAGCCTCTGCTTTCAGGTTGAAATCCCAGTTCCTGGGCAGCTTTAGAGACATTTTGCTTCTGACTTGGGTGAGTAGCTAGAGAAGTGGCTCCTCTGTCACAATCCGTCCTTTCTTGCGACTTCGATCTTCCCCTTCGGTTTTGCCTGTCTTTCCTTTCTTATGCTTGTTTCAAATGCAGTCTTAGGTTTGGGGTGTCTACTCCTTTCAGATGGAAAGTCCACCCATCTGTTACTCGGGTGGCCCCAGCCTCTCCTTGCTCCACACCCACAGTCCCCCAGGGGATGGCACCCCACTTCTCTTACTTTCAGTTTTACCAGAAATATCCCAGTTAACACTTCGCTCTGAGTCATGGGAAGCAGAGCTCCTGTTCAAAAGAATCTCGGGCCTCACTGAGGCAAAGTTGTGACAAACAACTGCTGCTTCTCGGCTTTTTTTTTTTTTTTTAACTGTCTGCTTCCTTGTATTTGAGGAAGTGGGTGGCTGTTCAGGGCCAGTGATACACTATGTGCACACTTTCTCGAGAAAATTAGTTTTTCAGTACTTGTAAAACCAGAATGAAGGCATTTGGGATATAAGACTGTAAGCGATTTAAAAAAATGAGAATTAACTTGTGTCATATACTGGTACAAATTCCCCAATGTTGAGTGTGATTGTGAGCTGTGTATAAAATGTACCAATAAAGAATTCAATTTTGTTTTTTTGAGACAGGGTCTCGCTTTGTAGTTCAAGCTGGCTCTGAGCTCACTATGTAGCCCAGGCGAGCCTCAAACTCAGCAATCCTTCTGTCTCTGCCTCCCGAGTGCTGGGATTACAGGCATGAGCCACCACGCCTGGCAAGAATTCAATTTTTAAAAAGAGTAAATTTCAAAACTGTCACAGTGCACTTTGACTCTTTCCCATCTGAAGGATCGAGTATCTAACATTAGCCTGCTTTAAGCTTCTTCCTTGTAAGGGCTCCACCTGCTTTGGATAAAGGTCCCAAGTGATTCCATCGTGATGTACTAAGGGTTTTGATGTATTTAGCTAATAAGTCAATTTCAGCCACTGGAGACTCACTCAAATGACATCAGTGTTCTTTGCCATTGGGTGCAAGGAAGGAGCTTTAGAATCAGACTGACAGGAATTCCAAATTAAGACTGTCCACTTGCTTTGTCTAGATGTCAATGTCTTCATCAGAGACGTGGGTCAGTAATAACCAGGGCTGTAGAGAATCACTGGGAAGGGGTTTAAAATAGAGCTTGACACACAGTCACTGTACCTAAACATTAATTTAACCTTCATTCTGTCCAGTTCAACTCTGTGAGTGGCTTTTGTATATTTCACTGTGTCAACCTAAACACTTTCTTTTTTGTCTGACCTTGGATGAATTTCTTATATCTCTTCCATAAGTGGAGCAGTAATAGAGCCTACTTCATAAGGCTGTGAGTGGGGTTTTATTAGTCAGTAGGTACAAAGCGCTAAGTGCCGTCACTGCTGGCCCACACATTCTTGGCCCATTCATTCTTTAGTTCCCGCAGACAATTCTGTAATACTTTCTTCTTCACCTCCCACTTGCTCACAGTGTTGATGACTTGGTTTCCTGTTTTATTGAGAAAACTGATTAAGTGGAGAAAATGTCTGCAGCTCCTCTAGTGTATCTGTCCACCCACCAGCAAGCAAACCCATGTGCTGTTACAGTGTATGAACAAACTCATCACTCTCCTCCTCCCTCCTGCGTCATTATTTCCTTCTCTCTGCTGCACCTTCCCCAGAAATATTCAACTTGTTTTTATTCTATCTCAAAAGTTCCTCCATTTCTGAGCAAAACTTTGATAAGAGTTATCTTCATGTGCAAATGTTTCTCCTTTTATTTTCTTCTGAGTCCTTTCTATGGAAGGGATTTTTCTCCCTATTACTCTGGAGAAGTTTTTCTTATCAAGGGTACCGAGGGCTTTTCTGTCTGTCACTAAACCCACACCTCAGTTAGTTATCCTCATATCACTGTTGTATCAGTGTTGGACACACTTGACCACTTTCTCTAGCTCTGAGCTCTCTCCCCACCTAGTTTCCAGGGAGTAGGATTACCCGCCCCTTGTGGCTGCTCTGTTTCTGGTTCTTTGATGATTCCTCATTTCTCTGTATTCTGAACATTGGAGGAAACCAAGACTCAATCAGTAGAGTTCTTTCCCATCCCTACTATTATGCCTTGGTGAACTTCCTTGTCTCAAGATGTCAACTGTCAGAAGTCTACAGTGACTCCAATGTATCCACTCAGACCACTTTCTGAATCCTAAATCACAAGCATCTCCATGTAAATCTCCAATCACCATTTCAAACCAAACTTGTCTAAGCCTTATATTTAAGTACTAGGTAAAGGAGTAGTGGGGTCTGCAGCATATTCTTTTTAGAATTGAAAGGTGCATAAGCAGAGCCTCTGCCCTCATCTTATCTGCTTAAATTCCATTGCCAGAAGAGATCATATGGCTACTCTCAAGTGCCAAAATCCAAAGACAGGAAGTCCCCACAGGGTTAAGGGGGCAGGAGAAGTAGGAAAGACAGGAATGTTTACTGAACAAGGATTCAACCCATTACTCCATTTACCCTCCTTCCTTCTAGCTCCCAAGGACTGCTGGATTCCTTTGACCTTGACTTATCTTCTTGGGGACTTTAGAGCCTCCGTCTTGCACAACTATCTTCCTGGCCCAATATTTCTGTTCTTTATCTTGTCCTAACTGAAGGGGCAGCTGTCCTGAACCCCAGACCAGTGACATCTCCATAGATAATGACACCATTCACAGTTTCAGTCCTGGAATCTTTAACCTAAGAACTCTGAAAATACTCTGAAGATGGCATTTAAAAACACACAGGGAACTTCCTTTATTCTTTAGAATGGGTTCCTGTGAGACTTGGAAAAACTTGTGACCTGTGGGGGAAGTTGGTTGAACACACAGACCAGCAAACAGAAAAGCAGCTCTGGAAAGGCTGGGCATAGCAGCCTTTTTTGCACAAAGCCTTCTCTGAGTGTCAGCACTCCAGATAAGGGTAAAATTCTTATCTGTTCTACTGCTGCTCCCTGCCCCTGACTTTCATAAATCTAAGAATAGAATATCTTAGCATTTGTAAAACAAAAATAAAAATTTATTCTTCTATTTGCCTAGTAATGCTAACCATTTTTAAGCACTAAATATCTGCTATACATTGGGGGAAAGTCTGTGAACAAAGAAACCTGGTTTCTGCCTCTTTCCTTTATGCCCCTACTCTTTCCTCCATCCTCCCACATGTAGCTAGGGGGCTGTTGAAGAAGAACAATTACATACATCATGAGAAGGACTATACTGGGGGAAGCATCTCTATGGGAGAGGCTTAATTGGGACGTGGGGAAGGACAAGGGCCTTCTGGAGAAAAGATCTCTTCCATTAAAGTTTGATGATGAATTAAGATGGTGAAAGGATTGTAAAAAGGGGTTCCAGATAAAGTCAGCATGTGCAAGAGGTACAGGAGTCAGAAAGAATTCCCGAGAGAGAGGGATGACTAGGTAAGTGGGAAAAAAAAAAGAAACTGGAGAGACAGGCTGAGGTGGGTGGGCGGCACCATCTAGATCCCAGGAGCCTTGGTGCAAAGTCTTGAATTCCCCAGGGGAAAGGAGAGGTCCCTGGGGAGTTTTTAGCAGAGCAGGGGAAGTCAGCCGCAGAAGAAGTAGGAGGGGAGTAAGGAAGTCAGCAACACAGTGTTCTGGAATGAAGGACAGAAAAGAGTCATGGGAGTGACAGAATGAGCCCCAGTGGGATTAGGGAGAGATTAATAAGACACCCTACTCCCGACTGCAGTTGCCTTAGGGGTGCACATTCCAGTCACAATCTGGAAGATGGGAGGATTGAGGTGCCCCTTCGAGAGCTCAGTTTGGGGGATGCTGCACTTCAGGACCTAGGGGGCCATGAGGGCAGGTTTCTGCAGGCACGTGAGCACAGAGCTCACACCTCACTCCTCCCCTCCACAGATAGTATCAGGACTGACATGGGTGTTGAGTGAACCAGGCAATTAGGAGCTTGGCCTCCCCCTCATGGGACTCACAAGAGAGAGATGTGACTAAAACCGTGTACATGTACCAGGCAGACTGGGGCAGAAAGCAGCCAGCTCTGCTTGGGTGGACAGAGTTAGCTTCCCAGGAAATGGAACCCAAGATCGAGTAGTCAGGATGCGAGGTGGGAGCTTGAGATTGAGGTGAATGAAATGGAAATCAGTTGTTCAAACATGGCACCCTTTCAGAAAAATATTGAGAAAGGTGAGTGGCTGGAGCAGGAAGGGCAAGGGCTGTAGGAGCTACAGGGACCTGAGTCACTTAGGGCCTGGACTCTACCTGAGGGGACAGAACTTCATTTTTATGTATCTGTAATCGATGACAATTACAGTCGTCTTGGGCAATTGGCGTTATGGTCTCAAGATCCATGCCCCTTCAACTTTTCAAACGTTCTTTTCATTGCTATTGTTACCATCACAGACTTCTATGTTGAAGTTATAGAGAAGTATAAAGTAAATTTAAAATAGTTGTCATTTCTTGTGTACAATGGTCCCCCCTTATCTATGAAGAAATGTTCCAGGATCTCCAGCATGCACCTAAAACTTTGGATAGTATCAAACCCTGTGTAAATTATGTTTATCCCTATACATACACACACACACACACACACACACACACACACACATACCTGTTATAAAGTTTAATTTATAAATCAGGCATGGTAAGCCATTAACAACAATAATAAGGTAGGACCATTATAACTGTAGTAAAATTGGCAGCATTGCTACTCTTGTGCATCGGGGCCCTAATTAAGTAAAGTAAGGATTACTTGAACACGTCGATATAAATGCCCCAACAGTCCACCTGATAACCAGGACAGCACAGGCAGACTCTCTTGGCAGGTCAAGTGCACTAAGGTGGCCAGGACCCTTATACTCTTGGGTGACACTGCCAAGTGTCACTGCAGCCACACTTGTATAACTGTTTCCCTTATAGTAGATATAAAAAGAAGAGATTAGTACTTTGCACCCACAAGTCATTTAAAAAGACAGGAGAAGGGAACCTGCTATCAGGCATGTTGGGATGAAACACAGTTCTTTATGGATGTGAGTCTGTGACTGTATTTCCCACTTGACTCAGGTGGGGGGTGTGGGCCCATGTTGAGGTGACACTCAGCCAACAGCCACACCTGACATTTGGCATTTGGATGTCCTGAAAGTAAGTATTTCATTCATTTGGATTTTAATAGTCTATATCTTTAAGAAATAGGAATTTAGAAGGTACACATTCTAGGTTTTGTTCCCTTCCCTTTGCATATAGAGGAAACAAACAAACAAAAAAAACCCCACACAATCTGGAAGAAAAAATTTGTCCTGACTCCTGGCTCAGACCACCCAACCTTGTTCCGCTCAACCCTCAGCAGTGAATGGGCAATGCCCCGTAGCTTCGCAACATCACCTGGCCAAAGTTCCCGGCACTAGATCTGATGTTGGTCACAGTTAGTCATTAACTTTTATTTTGTATAATTATCCAGAAGCCAAGAAAAATTTTATCTGACATCCTGAAGGCTGAGGTTGGCATTGTTGTTGCAAGGGAGTCCCTGGAAGAAGATTGTTCTATGGATCCTGAGATTAAGGAGAGAAGTGTCTATTTACATGAGAAATGTGTTACTGAGGCATCATAAGCAGAACCCAATGTTTTAAAATGGGATCATGTGCCACATATTAGCAGAACATAACATCTCCTTTTGGCCATTACCATGCATTCTATTATTGTATAAACTTAATATTCAATAACTTTTGATCTGCAAAAAATTCAACATTTACAATGGTTCAATGTATTAGCCTCATTCTGCCTCCTGATGCTCATTCATGTAACAAATATCTATCCCATGAATTGTCAGTTTCTGGTGTGACAGGCCCTGCTCTGGAAGCCCTGCTTTGGAGTTGAGAACAATCCACAAAAAGACAGACAAAAACTCTTTAATTCACAAAGCTCATTCTAGTGAGAAGAGAGAAACAGTAAATTAAATAAGTGTGTTCTGCTGGACAATGCTAAGTGCCGTGGAGAAAAAGTGCTATAGGAAGAGAGAAGAAGTGTCAGGTTAAAAAGGACCAGATAAGCAGGTTTAATAGCTGGACAACTAAGACTTTGGGGAATAGGTGCTATTCGAGTGAAGAACTATAGAAAGTGAAAATGAGCCAGGCAAACATAGGTACAAGAACCGTCAAGCAGAAAGAATGTCAAGGCCAAGAGCCCCAAGTTCCATGACTGGCGGCATCAAGGGACACGTTCAAGTGACATCTGGGAGCCGTATCTGAGCAGAGTGGTAAGACAAGAGCCTTGGAGACAGAGTGGTGGGAGTGATAGGACACCAGCTGTATAGGGTTTTATACCATCTGGTCATGACTTGGGCTTTTACTTGGAGTGAAATTCATAGCAAAGGAGGGATTGGATTTGATTCATGCCTTTAAAAGCTCACCATGGCTTTTATGTGGAGAATAGACTGAAGGGTGAGGAAAGCGAGGACAAATGGAGAGCGACACCAGAGGCTGATCCCCTCCCCAAGTGAGTGAGACTGGTGAGTCTGGACCAGGAAGCACGTGGTTGTGTTGCTGACATACTGCACAAAACACCACCCTTGTGATTTTGTACCAGACACCAGCCCAGAGCCTAAGAGAGGAGACACATCCATCTGAAGGGAGACGTTCTTCTAAATTTTGAAAAGGAAAGAACTTATGGTCCAGTAGAAGTTCAGGAGGCAGCTGGGGTGGTGACAAGAAGTGCTTAAAGTCCAAGTATATTTTAAATCAAATCTCTCAGCTCTACTGATGGATTGGATGAGGGATGTGTGAGCAAGAAAGGAATCAAAGAAAATCACAAGTGATTGCCCGAGGAAATGTAACAGTGCAGAGTTGGAGAGGACAGGAAAAAGCAGCTTGGTGAGAAGGGCGGGGGTCACGCTTTAGAGCAACAGGTTCTATGGGTGACATAGGGGCCTCCGTCTTTCACCACAGGTTGTCTCCAGGGCCCGGGCAGTTAGTGGAAACACCTGAGATGCGTCTATAGGGCCAGTGTGTGTCCGTCCCAAACTGACTGGGTTGTAACAGGAAAGCCCCTCCTCCCACTTCCCTCAAGCCTAGAGTTTGGTGCCCTGAAGCAGAGAGGGCAGCTATGGGCTTAACCTTCAGGGAACAGTAAGAACAACTTTCACAATGACCTCACAGATCAGGCCACTAGCAAGGGGAAGAGAAAGTCTCTCCTATCCCTTGTGCCTCCATTCGCAAGTGTGCCAGACACAGCCCATGGCATCAGAGTCCTCCAAGACCCCTCCTCATCAGAACCCCCCCAGCACACAGCTCCCACTGTCCTCCAGAGATACAGGTCAGTGGTCAAGATGCTTCTTTCTCCTCCAACCCTCCGAACCCAGTGTACTTGTCACAAATCCCTAAAGGCAACCCTAAGACAAAGGCCTTTCCTGTCATTCTTTCTCCTTGATCATGCTCTGGGTGGTCATGCTCTTTCAGATAACTGCTCTAGATTTTTATCTGACCCCTCTTAAGTAGTCCCAACTATTACAGCTATTACAAATACCAGAAAGGTGGCTCTCAATACATGTAGCCCACTCCCATCATTTCAAAGGCCCTTCCACGTTTGGGTAGCCCACAGGCTCTCTGTTTAGCAGTGGGTCCCCGAGTAGATCCACAGGCTTACGCAGTTGGCCCAGGGGGCGCTGTGTGGTAAGCGCACCAGAATGCTCACGCTCCACGACCACTCTGGCTCCACTGACGTGTTTTATTACTAACCAGCAGCCACAGCATGCACAGGCCAACAGCAGGCTCTGGCGAGCACAGACTTTTCTTGTCCTGGACTGGAACCCACAGCCCTGGGAAGGCTGAATCAAGTGCCTGGACAGGTAGTGCTCTTGACCTTTTGCTCCACTTCTCCCAGTTCTCACTGTCAGTTGCAGTAAACTCCTCACGGCAATAGTAGCTCCTCTACTTTTTGTCTGCAAAACCTCTGTCAGTTATCTTGCTTTAGTTCATTTAGGCCCCTGGGGCAGATTTGTCCGTCCCCTTTCCCTTCCTGGTTCCCTCCTCTCTCTCTCTAATTTCTCCCAGGGTCGGGACCAAGAACTGTACTCCTGCTGTTCAGTATCTTTCAGTTAGTGCTGACCCAGGAGGCTGGGCCCTGGGGCCTGTGGTCTTGACAAGGATGTTCAACTTTGCATCCAGGGTTCCTAGGAAGTGTTTCTATTTCCCACTCAGGTTTTTAAACTTATTCACAGAGCATCCAGATGTGGCTGCTCCTCCTGATCACCTTCTCTAGACACCTCATTCTGTAACAAAGGGCCCCACATTAACCCTCAGCTGCTTGTCATAAGGCCTTATTCAAGCACGACAAGAATCCACCTAAAGATTGTTATGGGCATGGACCTTAGAAAGGGTTTTAGCCACTTTTCAGATGCTGACGTATATAACTGAGAGGAAGACAGATTTATATTGGCTCATGGTGCTGGAGATTTCGGGGCATGATTGGATGGCTCCAAGGCAGAAACTTTATTCTGGAAAAGCAGGGAGGAAGAAAGATGCCCACCTCATGGCAGTCAGGAAGCAGAGTAGGAAAAGAGACAGAAGGAGGAAGAGCCCGGGAACAGCACATCCCTTCCAGTGTAACCCCCACATGACCTGCTTCCTCCAACTGGGCCCTATTTCCTAATCACCAGTTCAGCAATGCAGGGACCCATTATGGGTTAATCTGCTGGTGAGGTTAGTGACTTCATGATTCAGCCCCCTCTCTAAACCCCATCTCTGAACACTGTAGTACTGGGCATCAAACCCTCAGCACACGAGTCATATTAAACCATAACAGCAAACTCAGTTCTTTTTTTTCCTATAAGGCCCCATGGCATATCTATACAGTGACTATTCTATCCTGGGGTCTCATCTTTGATCTCATCTTTGATCTTTCCCTTAGTCCTTCATGCTATAAGAAGGAACCAGATAATTAACTACCGTGCCCCATGATTCTGTCTTCCCCTCATCCCTTTATGGGTAACCCACCATGCCGAGGTCTTTGAGAGGCACACCTTCTCAAGGCTTTCTTCTCCTGCAGAAGACAATATACCCTAAGACCACCAACTTCCCTAGGGGTAGTAATTTGTTCATTCACAGCCAAGCTGAGCACTCATTCCACATTGGCACCCTTTGCCACAGAAAGCACCAGTGCCATCATCTGTACAGGCTGGGGCCACTGGTAGAGGGACCAGCAGGTATACAAGTTCCCACCCTCTGAGCTGTGACTGTGAGACTATGCTGTACCATGGAGGCCACTTTGACAAAAGCATTTACCATGAAAATGCCCAAGGGCCTTGGGTGCAGCAGCCTTTGTATCATTCCCACAGCAGATCACAGAGACCCATAGGATCCCTGCTGAGACTCACCCAGTAACCAGACAGTACTCGCAGTAACCAGACAGACACAAGGACTGTGAAATCCAGCACTGGATCTGAGCCAGAGACATACTGCTTACTAGAGACCAGGTCAGGGTTAAAACAGCCTACAGTGAGCAGACTAACTTCACAGGCCTGAAAAGGGGCTTTGCTTTGCTGAATATACTTTTAGGGTGTCACATTGTGTTCTTCTCTGAGCAGAAGACCAGAGGCTGGCAAAATTATAAATGCTCTCCTTTGTCTTGAGCTGGGTTCTCTGGCAATTTGACAAGAGGTGCTCCATTTCTACCCACTATCTCAGCTTGATTAGCTACAACATATTCGGTAAGAGGAAGTGGTATGTCAGGGTGGGGCAGGAAGGGGGAGCATCACGGGATTTTCTAGGTCTTCCATGCTCCTTACCAAAGAGAAGGAGCAAGAGAAGGAAAAGAAGAGGAACAGGTAGGGGGGAAAGACAATGAGGAAAAAGGAGGAGAAGGAGGAGGAAGAGGAGGAGAAGAGGAGAAAGAAATGACACAGAGGTGCTGCTAGTGCTGACGTGCCCCAGGTGGAGCTCAGGCCCGTGTGTCTCCAGCTGAATGGACACCAAGCATACCTCTCCCAGGGATAGAGAACAGGGCACCAGCGTGCCAGCTGGCTTTCTGCCTTGTCGCACTGGCTCTCCTTCGCACAGTGCTTTGCAAAGCTGTCCTTGAGCACACATGTAGTCCTAGGTAATATAGTAAACCCAGAGAGTTCGGAAGCCTGATTCAGGATGAGAATGTTAGAGAAACCAGGAGCCATCCAGTCAGACTCTGGGTTCAGGTCCTACTTGCACAGCTTCGTATGTGTGTGACAACTATATTGATCAATTTTTCTAAGCTTTACTTTTCCTGCATCCAAATGAAAAGTGATTATCTATATATTTCCTAGAAAGCAAGATGGAGTGAGGTGTGGTGATACACACCTAGAGTCCCAGCATGTGGGAGGCCGAGGTAGGAGGATCACTGCTAGTTTGGGGCCAGCCTGGGCTACTGAGTGAGTTCAAGTGCAGCCTGAACTATACAGCAAGACCTTGTCTCAAAAAGCCAAAAGTAAATAAACAAATGGAATAAAATAAGCTAGGAAGCCAACAAATTAAAATGTTCTCTCTCTGTTCTGACTCAGGAACATGAGAAAGCTGTGTTCTTCCTTGTTTAAAAGGCCCCTCAGGCTGCAAAGCCAACCTGAGCCAGATGCAGAGGGCCAAACAAGGTGAGAGGGAGGGCACCGTCTGTCCACAAAGCAACGCAGGGCTGAAATGCTCGAGGTGGTGACTAACTCTGGACCATAACTATGCACGCGGCTTAAGGTGCTCCTCTAGCCAACACGTGGGCAAACAATGCCACACCTGCTTGGTTAGCTGGGATATATTGGGTGAGAGGAAATGGGGTGTCAGGGCGGGGCAGGAAGAGGGGGAGTTATAAACCTGACACCCGGGGAGGAAAAAGAGATCCAAGTTGCAGAAAGGCGAGCATGAAACCCTCCGTCTCTCCGGAGTTTCAGTGAAAGGAAATCCAACGCATAGTTGGAAAACTATACTTTAAAGACAAATTTGAACTGCTCAACATCAGCTAACTCGTACCGTGCTGAGATCATGAGGTGCTCTGCAGGGCACTGCCAGAAGAGGAAGTGACAAAGGTAGCTGATTCCATAGCTGATATGAAACTCAAGGTTCACATTGAGTAAAAACACCCAGACGAGCTGGGGAGGGGGAGGGGAGAGCCAACAGCCATATGTAGCTTCACTTCAAACCACTGGCAAAGACAAAACTTTGACTTTCGTAACCATTTCAAATCCATTTCCTTCTCACATCTCTGACTTTGTTATAATAGGAGACATATTACTGATCCTATTTTAAAGGCGTGGAATGGAGAGACAATTTTCACATAGGTTAAGTCTGTATTTTGTCCACCAGTTGTTGCAAAACCTAAATACATACTAGGATCCTTAAAATATAAGATGTGCGATGTTTTCCTTAAAACACAAAATTCAAAATGAAACAAAGAATTAACATCTGGTTGCTCTGATGGTACAAGGAAGAGATCCGTTTGGGCAAGTTTCACAGAATTTCAGCACAACTTTATGTGTTAGGCAAAAGGCTTTGTTTATGAAATCTGAAGTAGCCAGTTCAATTGAGAATTGTGCACATTTTTAATTTGAAACGAAACCATTTTATGTGTTAATCTAGAGTTCATATTAGTTGAAGTTACTCTCAAGAAGTTTCCTGAGTGGGTCCAGATGCACATGAATAAAAGAAGAAAAAAGCAATGAGGAGAGTAATAAAAAAAAAACAGCTTTAAAGTCTAGCAAGACCCCATAAGTCTGAAGCATTCAGTCATCTCTGTGAACACTACTGAGCTTCTATAGAACCTTACTTCAATTTTAAAAATTATTTGGTTAAGCAGAGGAATCTGTTGGGATCACCTTCAAATATCCCAGAATGTCTGTCATGGGTGAAGTATATCAGAAAATAGCCAACAAAATTTAAAATCACCTTGCTACAGAAATTTTGAGTTTAAGATGTGGAAGGCAGCCTGAAAACACTCTATTACTTTCATGGGCCAAGAATTTTCCTTTATGAATGATACCAATAACAAAGTGATCATAGCCAAATGATTGAGAGGAATTTGATCTTCTCATAGAGCAACTATAGGAGCTTTTATTTCAAAAGACTATTTGAAATGCTTGTATATTTGCAGAATCTGTTCTTCCCAAGCTTTATTCCTCTGCTGCCCTAAACCTATGAGCCATGGTTTTGCAAGGAAGCCCATTACAGTGACATCTATCACACCACCCTCTGCCAAGGGTTGGCTTTCCTGTCTGACTCCTATGATTCTTTTAATTGAATTCTTTATTGGTACATTTTATAGACAGCTCACAATCACACTCAACATTGGGGAATTTGTACCAGTATATGACACAAGTTAATTCTCATTTTTATCCATATCCCTAGCCACCCACAACCCCCCCATACACATGTGCTTTCTTTTTCTTTTCAAATCATATTTATTCTTTCCCCTCATTACTTTCCCACACCACATTCCCTTTGAATATTTCCTATTTCACAAAATCTACCATATATTCTAGAACTCATTTACATCTACAGGTTCTCATACCAGAGAAAAGATAACAGTATCTACATATCTGTGATCTATTTATTTCACTTATAAGTGTGTCCTCAAGGTGTGCCTATTTGCACATAAATGAATGAAACTTATCATTCTTTATGGCAGAGTAATGCCATATATATATATATATATATATATATATATATATACATACATATATTATATATATAAAATAAACCACGTCTTCTTTATCCAGTCTCCAGTTGATGGGCATCTGGGTTGTTTCCAAGATTGGGTTATCACAAACTGAGCCACTATGAACATGGCTGCACATTTGTCTTTACAATATGAATCTAATTTCTTTGAGTAAATTCCTAGCAGGGGAATACCAAGGTCAAATGGGACTTCTGATTCCTATGATTTTTAAAAATGGAACTCTTTCCTTCTTGGTGTGTCATTTCTGGAAAAGGGCCCTGATGTTTAAAAGTTCCTTCTCAAAACAGGCATGGACTTTAAATGGGTGGACTTCATCACTGGACAAGCCTGGACAATCAGGCACCACTCGTGCTGAGTTTGGGGAACAGAGTAGGTGACTATGACACTATGAGCCAGGCGCCAGAGCTACGCTAGGCCTGGGCTGCAGGGGCTCTGGGAGCCCGTCCCTGATATTGTTACTTACTGTAATTTCTGGCTTCTGCTCTTCAAGGACAAGATGATAGAATCTACTGGAGAAGATTCTTGTGAGAATTAATTTGTGTATATGTAAATTACCTGGCTCCTTATAGTCATTCGTTAAATATAGTGGTAGTAGTTATGTTACCTTAAGATGGTATCTGACAGTAGACTGTAGTAGCATGAATAATACCCCAAAATATACCTATGAATGAGAACTTGAGAATACGTTCCTTTTTTTGTACAACAACAACAAAAAATATTTTTACTACATATTTTCAACACTCTATGTTCTCTGATCAGTATGTAGGGTTTTTCCTTGTACAGTAACCTAATCTCTAACAACTGCTGGATGTTCTACAATTCAGTTGGATTCTGGAACTAACTGGCTTCAGCAATAAGTATGAAAGGTTAAGGGCTCTGTCCCACAAGACTACTTCTACTTCACACACCAATCACAAGTCAAGGTTATCACCTGCACTTCCGATTAGCCAGGTACAATTAGGGTTCCTATGACCCCTTCTTGGATTCCACAATTTGTAAAAGTAGGTCAAAGAACTCAGGAAAACACTGGCTCACTGGTTTGTTGTATAATAAATGATACTGATGGAGGAGCCAGATGAAAAGGTGTGGAGCTTGTGGTCTCAAAGTGTCCGGAGTACAGGAGCTTCTGTGGACTTGAGAAGGGGATGCATTCATCCTGAAAGCTCCCTGAGCCACATACTTTAGGGGTTCTTATGTAGACATGATTGATAATTAACTCAATTTCCAGTTCTTTTTCCCACCCCAGAGGGTGAGGGGTGGGGCTGAAAGTTCCAAGCTTCTAGTCGTGTCATGGCCTCCTTAGTGACAACCCCAATGCTGAAGTTACCCCAAATCTCACTAAAACAAAAGATGTTTCAAACACCTAAAAGCTCCAAGAAATTTGGGAATTTTGCACCAGGAATGAGGATCAAACATGAAATAGCGGAACAAAAGTTGCTCCTAGTTTAGAAAATTATAAAGATGATAAGAAATCTGTTCCAAGAACTAAATCTAGACCAAATATTAAAGCAAAATATTCTACTAGCACATATATCACTTAGGAAATTATAAGATTTTAGTTCTATGCCAGAAACAGAGATCAATGGATATATTTCTTATAATTGCACACCATGGTAAGAAGAATTTACAGATGCGACTAAGTTACGGATCTGCAGAGATGGGAACACTATCATGAATCACCCAGGTGGACTCTACTTGCAATCACAGGGTTCTTGTAGAAGACAGGAGGAGATATGGATCAGAAGTCAGAGGGATGCGAGAAAGGGCACAAGGCAAGAACAGGGAGAAGCTGGAAGGGAAATGGAAAGCGATTCTCTTCTCAGATTCTCTAGCGGGAACTAGCCCTGCTAAGGTCTTTATTTCAGCCTGCTGAGATCAATTTTAGACATCTCCATGATGATCAGAGGATAAATCTCTGTCCTAAATCACTGAATTTCTAATAATTTGTTATAGCAGCAAGAATAAACTCATACAAAAGTTATAAAACTTTGTGTTGATGGGTGACTGCTGAGCCATTCTGGGAGCATTCCCAACAATATCCCCTTCTTTTTTCAGAAAAAGATTATCATATAGCTATGACCTACTTGTTTTGGACCAAGTTCAAAAGTAAGTGATTTAGAAGAAGAGTAAGAATTGGGGCCTTAAGGCAAATCCTACAGCCAGTGATGTTCAGATTTCTTATTTAAATGACTCGGGAAGCCTAAGTGAGGTATGGCCTAAGATTCATCATCTCTACACACTCCCAAGGAATGTAATGCTACCGGCCCACAGACAAGTCTTTGAGTAGTCAACCTACAGAGGACCGCGGTGAGGAAGCAGTTCTCTGGCACTTGAGAGACTCCTTTATAATGAAGCCATTAACTAAGTTCCAGTTCTCTCCTTATGAAACTCCTCAAGGGTATCAAGAAGTACTCACAGCTAGTAGCACAGCATTCGTTTACATTTCCATCTAAAGAATTTCATGGACTATATCTATTACCTAAGTTATTTCTAATCTTCAGCTAATGCATCCCAGGTCTATACAAGCTGTACTTACTATTTTAATTATATGATGAAATAGATGGTTTAAACCATTGTGGTATAAAAGCAAAGAAGAAAAGTGAGTTCTTTTGATGAAAACTAAGTGGCTTAGGAATGAGAGAATAAATCTATATTACTATAAAATGTCAATTTGTATGTGGGTGAGTGGAAGGGCGAAATCGCAAAAATCTCTATATCTAGAATGTATAATGGTTATTGTGAAATGGAAAATATTCAAAGGGAAATGTTGTGGAGGTGTGAGTAATGAGGGGTAAAGAAAAAATGTGATGGTAATAAAAAAGGGAAACAAAATTTATGTATTTAAGGGGAGGGAGGGTTGTGGACTGGGAAGGGGAATAGGAAAAATGAGAATTAAATTATGTCATATACTGGTACAAATTCCCAATATTGAGTGTGATCATGATATGATGTGTATATAATGTGTATATAATGTACCAATAAAGATACATTTTTAAAAAAAACAATCTCTGTATCTGAATGACTTAAAAGTATGCCTTAGTTTTCATTCTCATTTTAAGGAATACAACACTTTCTTGTTGGTCCCTAATGGAAAAAAGATGCAAGGAAAATGACAGGAATGTGTACTTTTTAAGTTAATGTAGACCATCATGGAATTGCTGCTAGTCTTCATCATGCAAACGTTGTATTTGTTTACATTTCAGACCTTCAGCTTTATGCACATAACACTTACATTTTTACCTAACACCCTCTTCAAGACTTACACCCAAAGTCTGTCAGGCAGTGACTAATCTCTAGTTTTCTGCAGAGGGAAAATATGAAGTTCTAAATTAAAGTGGATTTATTCTCAGCTCTAGCCAGTAAAATCTTCAATATTCTGCCCCTGAGACAGATTATAATTTTTTTTCCTTTCAAAAAGGGTCATCTTTATACAGGACGTATGGTTTAACATATATTAACTTTCACAGAATTATTAACGAATACACATAAGTAAATAGTAATAACCATAAAATGTCACATTCTCATATTTAAAAACAGAGAAGAAAATGTGTATGTATTGTTAAACTTTGATCAAAAGGTAAAGGAAAGATTGGCTGTATCTAGAAAAATCATATCCACTCAAAGAATATAGGTCAGAAAATGATAAAGTCAAATCAGAATACCTTGAAGAGACCCTACCAACTCCAGAGGCTTTACACAGTGCAGACGCCATCTACAGATAACATCACATGGGTGAGGATTTGAGTAAAAACATACATATTTTTCTTGATCTGTTTTGGACGGCAGAAACTTCAGTTCCACAGAATTATGAAAGCAAAGGGACCCATATTCCATATATTCTGAGTCAATTTCTGAGAAAGAAGGATATTTCTCTGAACTCCAAGGGAAGATCCAAATAATGCTGGGCAAACCCAGGAGACTGAGACGTGTCCCTTGCCAAGCTGACACATGCCACTATCCCTGTCTATCTTGAAGGCTACTGCATAGAATGAAAAAGTTAAGAATCAATCATTCTTGCAACATCAGAGTACGTTCCCAAGTGTTCACCAGTCAGCTCTCTTCCTTCTTTATGACTTCTTCTTTCTTTTGAAATGAGTTTCAAGAGGCAGTGAATACTAATTTCACAATAAAAGGAGACAAACTAGGGCTTCTGTTTCAAGTTGGCAAGCTAAATATACTCCTTTAACTCTCCACTCTCCCCAAATCCCACTCAAATGATAGTAAAAAAGGACAGTGAAGAACAGAGGGCACAGGGAAGGACCAGCATGCAAAGAGTTTCATGGATTTCTGGAAGCCAATCAATAGTATGGAATTACACTGATGGATAAATGCTAACAAAGAGCCATAGTTCAGAACGTGGCCCAAGGAAGGCTGCAGAAGAGCAGGAGGCAGAAGGACCCTGGACTCAGAAATGGCCCAGGACCACAAGAGGGTGACAGCACTTCCAGCACTCTAACAGGAAGCTGCCACAGAGAGAGGAGTGACCAGAGTTCTTGTTATTCTCAGCATCTCTTTCATGAGTAAGAACTCTTGGGGCCAGAGATTTAGCTCAGTGGTTCTGGCGCCTGCCTCACAAGCTCAAGGTCCTGAGTTTGATCCCCGGAAACCACATACAACGCTGGGCGTGGTGACTCACGCCCACCAGCAATCAGTACCACACCCCACAGTGCCGGGCGTGGTGGATCACGCCTGTAATCCCAGCACTCGGGAGGCAGAGGCAGAGGCAGGAGGATTGCTGAGTTCCAGGATTGCCTGGGCTACATAGTGAACTACAAAGCCTACACTACTACATAGTGAACTACAGCCTGAACTACAAAGCAAGACCCTGTCTCAAAAAAAAAAAAAGTTTACCCTGCAGCCCCTATAACAAACTTCATTTTCCAGAGCGAGGACACAAGCTCACCCGTAAACCATTAACTAGCAAAAGATTACGAGATGAAGGAGTGGTAGTTTTAAAGTGGTGCTTCTGTGCTCGCTTCGGCAGCACATATACTAAAGTGGTGCTTCTTCAACTTGACCATGCAACAAAGTTTACCAGAGGACTGGTTAAAATACCTCATGGATTTCTGGGCTCCACAGACAGAGGTTCTGATCTAGTACATTTGAAGCAGGACCAGAAGATTCACGATTCCACTGAGTTCTCAGGTAGTTGAGAACTGGATCCAAGGAGGCACCCGACAGCAAAACACTCCTCCTCTGTGGGCATTTTCAGAGAACTGCCTTCCTGCCCACATGTTTCAAGTTAAACCTCCCAGGCACATGTCTGCTCTCACGCCCAGGCTGAGTCATCTCTCTCAGTCAGGGAAGTTGTGATCATAACCATCAGAAGAGCTGAGAGCAGAAATGTTTAAAAGTGACCCCTCTGGGGAATGGAGAGTAGGGAGGAAAACAGTGAGACATTTTATTATTTTGTATATGCTTATCTGAACAGATTAGATTTTTCTTGCCAATATACTGTTTTACTAAAAATATTCTTCGTAGTGCTCCTCCCTCACTCACTAAAAGACAAGAATCCTGTTTTCAACCAGGCATTTTTTCATACCAAGACCAAGATTGTGAATGAAGTTTAATGCTCGTGGAAATAGCTATTCTTTCAAGATACCAGTAATTGTGTTAAAATCATCATAATTAATTTGACAGAATATTAACCTGTTACCGAGGGTCTCAAGGCTTGAGTTTGTGTTCCAGCTATAAAAAGTATGAGAAAGGCCCATAAACGTGGAATATTGCAAAACTGAGAGGGTCGAGCTAGTTCACTTTCTAGAGTGCATAGAGTACTGTGATGTATAGAAGGGGTAGCAAAACCCAGGAGATGTGAAGGTATAGATTTGGTGAGGCTTGAGTCCAGAAAGGCTCAGGATTCTCCTCGGTGGCAGGGCTGGGGGGGGGGACAGTTTTTGCTCTCTTATAAGGAAGCCGGAGAAGCAGCTGATCATTATTATAAAAATGCTGAATTTTAAACATCCATTTTAACTTCTCAGTTAAAACCTACAACTTGCATCAAAATTTGTCTTAGGAAGACACTCTTCCTCACTGGAAAAGTATTTTGAGAAGGAACTGGGAAAGTTCTCCATTTCTTCCCGATCTACCTTCACTGGCACCCCCCCCCCAAAGCAACAAGCTGAATTCTTAACAAATGAAAGCAGAAAGCACTAGACTTCCTAAAGAAATCCTGTAGAGAATAGAAATGGGAGGAGTAAGAAATGGGTGCTTTTCCTTTGGGGTCGGGGGCTGCATTCTGTGCGAATGTCTTTGTTGTGATGGAAGCTAAAAAGCCCAAGTTTCAATTGTGACGTGACATGACCTGACAAGCCAGGAAGAAGCAGAGGGCTGAGAAGGCAGAGACAGCTTCAAGGAGATGGAGCAGAGGTCTTCGGATTCACTTTGGAAGCCCCAATTTTTGGAGAGTTGAGGATTTTTTTCACACACAGCTCAAGGGTCAAGTCATCCCTAAGATGCTTTCTAGTTGCATGACCAAGACAAATGGAGAAGGGAGGGAGGATGTAGAAAAAGAAATCAGATGTGCTATGTACATTTACAAACTCACCACGAGGACTCTGATCGTTATGTGTTGCAAACGCAGACCGAATAAGAAAGTGCAAAGGCACCTTGCTTATACAAGGAAGCAAATATACCAGCCCTGTGTAATTGCCAGATGTCTGAAGACTTTGAGCTGAGAGTAAGGTGTCATTCACCTGCTGTAGAAACATCTTCCTGGAAGAGTGCAGGGGTAAGGAGTGTCCAGCAGTTTCCAGAGCTACTTGCATTTCAAGTCCTGTGGGCCAAAAGCTGACTGCTCTCTTCAGATAAAAGCACTCCGAGTTTTCCTAGGTTGGTGCTCATCTGTGGAAGACACTAGAAAAGCCAAATTTGACCATTCTAAATGACTCTCTTAGTAAACAAATAAAAAGCTACAGTTACTTTTAGCCTGATTCATTCCATAATCGTCACTTCATTCAGTGTGTGAAGAATAGAGACACTGATTCAAAGGATACTTATGTTACATTAGGTTCTGATAATCATTTCCCTTTAATACTGAGGAAATAATTTGAAGTTCTGCCATTAATAAAAGGTTATTGTTGTTATTCTGTGTTTTGGAGAACTTAATGGACTCTGTTCATCAATTTCTTTTATAATTATTTTGAGTTCAAGTTTGTGTCTGATATTTTAGAGAAAGCATTGCCATTTATCTTCACAATTGTGACACTAAACTGCATTATTCTTTTTCTTTGCTTTCTATGGTCAATTCTTTTCATTTCCAAATCTTCTCTTTGACCCATTTGCTGACCTAACATAAAATTAACTTCATGCTATGTGTTCTAGGTAATTGGCTACTTTCTTTATGGATCAAATGGATAAGGTTCTTGTAAGATTCTTCAATAAAGCATCTCTCAGAAAGGATAACACTACTACCTTAAGAAAAGTCACTTTGTTTTTAGACAGGGTCTCGCTTTGTAGTTCAGGCTGGCCCCCAGCTCACTATGTAGCCCAGGCAAGACTCGAACTCAGCAATCCTCCTGTCTCTGCCTCCTGAGTGCTGGGATTACAGGAGTGAGCCACCATGCCCAGCAGAAAAGTCATTTTTTTAACTTTTTAGAAGAAAACATGAAGAAAAATTTATGAACCACTTATTCTCACGATCAAATGACCAATTGTATTCTGTTCTCTTTATCTCCACTCCAAGCAAGATAATCAAGCAGTACAGATGTCCACTGCATTATGTTTGTTCTTTGAACCCATGGTGATAATGACCACACGGCTGGCTCAGAGCAGCAATGTGGGCCTGAGAAACCAGGCATGCTCTTTGGCCAAATTATGAAATGTTCAGATCTTGGTTTAATCTGATCTATTTTATATCCTGGTCAAGAAATGTTTTCTGTTTTTTTCAGATCTATAACCTCTGAGATTATTTGGTATAAGGAAAAAAACATTCTTGTTTCTTAGCTCCCTCTGCTGGACTTTCAGAAAACCATGTTTTCTTCCTACCAGGTCCTGGCCTTTGTCCAGATGGAAGATCATCTTCTTGTCATGCGTGAGCTTAGACGAGAGTCAGGTCCACATCAGTTAGGAAAAACAAACTTTAGATTCGCAAGAAACCCAGTGCTTCAGAAGATGAAAGTGGAAGAGGGGCTTCCCTAGCGGGAAATCTGAATTGAAACGCAGACTTTCATCCCACCAGGGAGGCTGCCATGGGACCCAGGCATGTTGATTCTGAAAGAGCCTCAGGTGCTTCCGCTGTGCCTTCTCGTAGACACTGATGTTGTTCTTACCTTTAATGCAAATTCTGATCATGACAGTGTAAACTCTTATCTTTTCTGGAGGTTTAGCAGGAGAAGAAATGGAGATGAACTAATTCACTGTCCTGAATTGTATGTTTGGTTGTTTCTATAGTATTAAGTCTTGTTTCCTAGGGCTACAGGTCCAGTTCTTTTAATTCTATTATCCCTTTTTCTCAGTTCCTATCTTCCTGCATGATGTACAGATTCCAGTAATAGGAATTCAGAAAGAAATTCCCACTCTACCTGAGATTCCACAGGCCTTTCAGCATTCTCATCTCAGGTTTTCTCATTTCTTCTCCTTAAGAGTTTTGTTAGTATCATTGAACTCTTTCTGGTTCTGGTGAACGGCCAACAACTCAGATAGCCAGTGACAAATAGGGTATAACTCCCAAGCTGCCCATGGCTATGCATTGTGTATGGAGGCAGGGAAGACCAGACACGGCGCTGTCACACAGAGTGAGTGGTGCTATACTCAGGTCTACAGCTCAGACACAACCCTGTCAAGAGAAGAGGTCCTGACACCTCAGCTCAGAAACTGAGAGATTGGTTCTCACTGGCCTGGCCACAATTTACACTCAAATTCTGCCCTTAGAGCTGCACCAGGAAAGATAATTGCAAGGCTTTCGGACATATCCATGGCCTTGGCCAGACCAGTCATGTACTATTATTAGATCCTGAATTCTGTGAGGAATGGAGTCAAGTTGACCTACTACCTAGAAATGAAACTCAGTAACCGATATTCTAAAATTCATACCTTTCACATCATATATACTTCATATTTTAGCTGCAAGAAAATGAGTTCTAGAATGTAGGATAGTTTTTATAAAACAGGCAATTTTCAGAGGGAATTTGGTGTGGGAATGTAATGAGGGGAAGGAATAAATATGATTCTGAAAGAAAATAAAAGAGCATGTATATAGGAGTTGGGGGTGTGGCTCGGTAGGGATGTGGGTAAAAATGAGAATTAACTTGTGTCATCTACTGGTACAAATTCCCCGGTGTTGTGCGTGATTGTGAGCTGTATACAAAATGTACCAATGAAGAATTCAGTTACAAAAGATATTATGACTAATTTCAGTTAAATGATATCACAGAGACCAAAAAGCTTAGCTTTATTGTGCCTACACCAGGACTCCAGCCTAAGTATTTCTGGTCGTTTTCCTGGACTGGGTACACAAAACAAATCTAACCCCCATGGTATCTGCCCGGCTGTACAAGCCCTGCAACCATCTGAGCACCAAGGTCTCTCTTCAGAATGGTTTCCTAACTTCCTGTCACCAACATTGTGCCAAGCAGATCCTGCCCTGTCCCAGTGCAGCTCATCCAGGATGATCTTGCTGCGGTCGGGGGCTGCTCTGCGGCAGACGGTAAACCACGGGGCACCAGAGCTGCACACTGCTCTAGAAAGGAACGGAAGGGAGGGGCTTCCTCCATATTGTTATGCACTGGGTGAGGGAACCCAAGCAAGATCGACTGAGCCTACAGAATTTCTAGCTTTTCCCTTCAACCCTATCCCCCCAGTCTTGTAAGTGTCAGAGCTAAGCAGAGACTTCAGTAATGACAACTCTGTCTTTTGGGTCCCTAACGCCTTCTGGGAAACATCATTTACCACTTCAAACTCCTTACAGACAGCTCCTCTTCCCTCAGGCTTCACTAGAAACATCCCAGTAGGATGTGCAATCTGATTTCCACAGAGACACACACTACTCATCGGAAGACTCCTTTGCTCCCACTGAAAATAATCGTCTGTCAAATCCATTCACCAGTTAACCCAATATGCTTGAACTGTCCACAGTAGGACGCACTTCCAGTTGCAACTTCCATACTGAAGATATGATTTTCATTGGCAAAGGTGCCTTTCCCCCTGAAGACCTTAGAAAAATGCAAGTCAGCTTCCAATGTTTACAGCACTCTGGGAATTGCTTAATTTACATATATAGTGTTTTATCCTCAGGAGTGGTGAGATGGTAGAGAGGCTTGTGTGTCCAACATCAAGAACACAAAAGGTCAGGTACTTTTAACTAAGAAACCATTTTGGAGGATGATTTAGTGAAACTAAAAGAAACCAGAAATTTTTACCAAAAAAAAAAAAAAAATGTGTTCAAGTGAGCTCAGGGCCAGCCAGAACTACAAAGTGAGACCCTGTCTCAAAAAAAAAAAAAAAAAAAAAAAATGTGTTCACTTTTCATGGGTATAACATTAACAATGAAAAGAGTACTTAAAAGTGAAAATGGACATTAATTTCAGAATGCACATATTGTAACAGATCAGAAACTGCAAGTTCTCCTACCTTACTATTTTTAAGATTCTTTTAAAAAGATGTAGGAATATGTATATTATCTCAAGCCATTGAGATTTGGAAATGATATTTGAGGCTTTCAGATTTCACTAAATCACAATTTTTACAGCAATACAGAAAAGTTAATGTTTGATCATTTCATTTTACCACTTCTCCCAGACATTTTGCCCATTTCAATTAACTCGGGTGCAGATAAACCTTCTTTGCCACCTTCCTTCCCACAACAGATCCTCGCTCCCTTTTCTTCTACTTCACATTGCTACTACCCTCCCACACATACTATTGGGTAAGTCTTTTGAGTGACATTAGTTTATTACACAGTAATATGCATTTATGCCCATAGATCATTTCCTTCAGGGACACTTGGACTCCAAATCTTTATCTCTAATTATGCACTGAAAAGAAAAATTGTCTTTTTAATGAAAATCCAGTAATAGCTGTTCAGAAGAATAAAAGCAAAATTAATTTAAAGCCCACAGTGCCACAGCCTTGAAGCTTAAAGCCCTCCTATGGTTTTGTGGATTCCCAAGGGCTATTTTCTTAGGATTTTCAGCCAGTGGCTCCTGAGTATCAGGAGCCACAGTATATAATTTGGGGGGGAATCATTTCATAACTGAATTATGGTTAGGGCTGTCTGAGGCCTAATGAATGACTCTTTGCCGTGTGGACTGGCTGTGCTATGCGGAAATATAACTGTGTGACTCTGGTCACAGCTGAGGCCTCAATTGTCCCGTGATGCTGTGATGCTCAGGGCAAGATTACACCAGCTGAAGACATTTTGGTTCCTTGAGAACCAAGTAGTAATAAAGGGAAAGTCTCACCTGAGGAAAGGCAAATTTCTCATTCACCTGCTGCTGCACCACCTACTGTAAGAATGCTTTGTTCTTCTCACCACTCATCAACATTAAGACCCTCAGCAAGCTGAGATCATTATCAACTTAAGATCACTGCTGCCCTCTGAGTCACCCGGTACTTCCTCCAATTATTGTGTGCACCCCATAAATAGTGGCTAGCGCTGAGTGTCTTTGTCTCTGCCTACTCTACCATTGACCTACCGGCCCCCCATGTGCTTTGAAAGCATCTCTTTATTTCTTTAGCCCTCATTGCACCTCTATCTAGGCAGATTGGACAACCAATTGACCTCTAGTACCTGAGTCTATGTGCACAGTCTCTGTTATTTATCATCTTGGGCCTCCTTAGTTTGATAAAAATGAATGGAGATTTGGAGTTGCATTACTTGTGCACATCCTTCTCCGATCTCAGATGTTCCTTTCTGCCTTTTTCCTTCTTTTGTCTGAACAGGAGTTGGGAAAGCTGATGGAAGAAAACCAACTTCAGTGGCTGAGTGAAGAACTACATTTCTAGCAAGTTTTGTAGCACCATCAGGAAAGGACTTGGGCCCAGAGGAACAACAGAGCCAAAGGCGTGGGATGGTTCTTAGAAAAGGCTGCAACGAGGTGCACTCAGAAAAGTGCTGTCAGCAGCAATTAAAGATGGTATTTCTAAAGAGAAGAGGAGCAATGAAGTGAATGATTTACCCAAATCCCAAGAAGAGAGATTTGAGGGCATAGGGGAGTCGGCCTACACAGGTATTGACCACACTTCGGCCTGTTCTCTGGAAGAACACTTCCTCTCTCTGAAGGCAGGGTTCTTGCACATAGAGCAAAGTTAGCTTCACTGTGTGTGTGTATGTGGTTTTTTTGTTTGTTTGTTTTTGTTTTTGTTTGTTTTGTTTTGTTTTGTTTTGTTTTGTTTGAGACAGGGTCTCACTTTGTAGTTCAGGCTGGCCTTCAGCTCACTATGTAGCCCAGGCAAGCCTGGAACTCAGCAATCCTGTCTCTGCCTCCCGAGTGCTGGGATTTCACTGTGTATTTATAGTTTGAGAAACATGAATATAATTGCCTTCATGCTGTGGCTCAAGCTCTAAATAATACCTTCTGATTCAAAGAAAAATAGACAACTGAAGAGCCATTCAAAACAGTTCAAGGTAGTACTAATACGTTTAATCTTTTAGGAATCTATATTCTTAACCATAATGAAATATCACACATACATTCTCAACTGTTCCAACACTATAACTCCCATGTAGATAGAATTTACTCTGAGGAAATATGCTTTCCCATCCTCAATCCCCAATTTAAAACTCTTGAACCTCACCTACACTCTTCTAACCATTTCATTCTCAGACTTTCCTTTCATTTATAGCATAAATTGTGGAGATAACACTTGTTATTTAATAAACGACTTCATTGTACTGAAAGTAGCCCTCACAGATGGGAATACTGTGAAGGAGAGATTAAGGGTAGGGAGGATAGAATTGGCAAAGGGAAACTATCCAATCAACAAAGGTAAAATTGGAAGAATGTTCCTCACAAGTAAGAAAAGGGTTGAGAGAGGATCAGACACAGTGTTTACACACACTCTGTATTGTACAAGGAAAATAAGATCATTTGGAAAGAACTAACATTTCTTTGTTGTTTGGTTTACTTTAGACAGGAAGAAAATACTTCTTCACTACTGTCATATCTTTGTGTGGACTTCACTGAAGAAAACAAACAAAAAAATAGAAAAGTAAAATGAAACCAAAAGTTTAGATGACTGTCTGAGACTGACACCAACAGATACCCATGGCCTCTATCCACTAGACCTATTTGAATAATTCTTTCTGCCAAAAAAAAGAACATCATGAAAGCCTTAACCAAGGCAAGTGGAATCTTGGAATTTTGGGAACTGATGTGATATCACGTTTCCAGGGTCTCAAGTGACCTAACTCATTGATTTGATGGGTTTGGGAGGGCCTGGCCTCCTCTATCACCTGTTGTTGCCTCTCAACTAACATATTTATGTAACTGTCTAGAATGACCATCCTTACCTGGATAGGAGTTTTCTAGGACAGACCCTACAAAAGCTCAGGGCAGGACCCTCCTGCCCCTGCTTTTAACCCTGACAATCTCACTATAGGCTCACAGACCCAGTGCAAAGAGAACGTCTCCTTCCAGGGCACATTTTCTGGAACACTACCTTCTCAGCTGAACATCTGAATCCATAAGAGGTCCCTTTCAAGCCCTATGATGCTGGAGAATTGGCTTCTCTCCTCAAATGCCACCCCCAGGATCTTGGTGCAGTGAACAGTGGTTTACTGACAGCAGAGCCAGGTCAGATGTGCTGGGGCAATTTGGGCACCCCCCCATCTACCTCAGGGTACCTCTATCTGTGAACCAAAGGCATGTCTGGCTGACCTTTACCTTTGCTCTGGCTGGGATACGGGCCCAAAAGAGCTTTTCATTTTATACATGAAGAGCTCAAGTCCAGACAGGTTCTATTCCTAGTATACACCTAAAAATGATCAAATGTCTGTTTGGAATTAAAGTGTAATATTCAGATTTTACACCAAAAGTACAAACATTAATTCATGAGATTGGTTAATAGTTACAAGACTTTATGAAACTTTTGACACAAAGGATATGCTGTATTCGGCTTCCTAAAATTCCTGCAATAATATTGTAAGCTAACAAGCATTGAGCATCACCTAAGGATTGGGGAGGGTGCATATTCCACTCTTGCATCTGAACTATGACCCACTTTTGACTCTCAGTAGTGAGGATAGATCCAGGCCTGAAAGAATAGAGACAGAGCAGAAAGTGCAAAATAACCACAGGTTTTGTTCCAGTCCAGCTGGGAATATCCTTCTTCATTCTAAGAGTTAAAGCAGGTGTGCCCAATTTAAATGAAGTTACCCAGAATGGGAAGGCAGTGCACACAGATTTCCCAAGGAGCTTCGCAGAGAGAAACAGGAGAGCCACGGTGAGAACAGCCATCCCACTTCCTGCCAGCGCCTTATCACACCACACCACTTCCCTGTTTTTCTGCTTTATCAGTTGGCAAAATCAGAGCCTCGCGACAATAAATCCCATAACCCGGAGATCATAATTAGATGCAGTTTTCAAAATCAGCTGCTATGGAACCAAGCTATCACAGAGGTTTCTACAGGGTATTTGCATCTTTGACTAACAGAAGGACGAAGATTGCTTCAGACCTTTCAGTTCCTCTTCCGTGAAAGGCCGCGCTGTCTCCAGGCCCCTCAGTCCCAGTCACCCTTCCCATCTGCCTGACGTGCGGGAGGCTGTGGCTGGAGGCAGGCGGAAAGAAGATGCATGGTTCGGTTCGGTTTCTGAGGAGCAGGGCTTCTGAAAAGCCCAGAGGTAAACTTCCTCTCCCCAAAGCTGACACTCTGCCCATCATCCCGGAACCTTCAATAAACCACCTCTGTAGCTTATTTCCCTCCCTATGTGCAGTACAGGGAAAAATAAATAATCTTGACAATTTTATACCAGACTTATACTTCCTGCGAGTACTACTTGTCCTTTATTTAGAATGAGAGGCTAATCTCAGCTAGTTACAATCTCGATTTGTATATAAAACGTCACATAAAATACATTTCTTCTAGTTACAAATTTCTACTCTTCCTGGTAGCTAAGAAACAAACGAATACATGACATTCCTTCCAGCAGCCTGAGGTTTTATTAAATAAATAAGTACAAAGTAAGGAGCTCAAAAATACTTTGGAGTAAATGAATGATATGCACATACAACATTTTCTGACCTATTTGGTTCCTGCCTGTTGTGTGAGTTTCTCACGAAAGCGACCGAAGCCCGGAGTCATCCTGCCTCACTGTAGTCCAGGAGCTGCGACAGCAGGCGGGCAGGGTCTGCAGCTGCAGGGGCGAAGGGGTTGGAGTCTACGATGAAAAAATAGAGTAAATGAACGGGAACGTAAGCACGTGTAGATTTACTATCAAATTATGGTCAGAAAAATGTGTCGTTAGAGGAAATTTTACGCTTTTCTAGCGTATACAGAGTAACTAAGATATTCTTTCCTGTGCGTGGTGGGGCAGGTACAGAATACACACCCACAGAGATGTGAACGTGCGTGGTGTACCAAGTGGGACACTGGATGTATCTAGGGCGGTCATTTCTATGGGAAACTATAAAGACGGACCACAAGAGTTAGCCTGTTGTGGAACGAGCTGTACCTCTTTGTGTTTCAATAGCGATATGGGAGAATTGCGGTTTTCTCCACATTCTTGCTAATATGTGGAATTGCAAAACATTTTAAGTTATTATTATTATTATTATTATTATTATTATTATTATTATATTTAAGCATCCCAGGTAGTGAGAACCTCATTGAGGTTTTAGTTTACATTTTTCTAACAGTGAATGATGTTGGCAACCTTTTCATCTACTTATTAGCCATTCACACATGTTCTTCTGTGAGCTGTCCAAGTCTTTTGCCATTTTTACTTGGTTGTTTTTCAATTATTTTTAATTTTTAGAAATTCTTTAAATAGTCTGGATTAAAATAATTGCCAGATATTTATATTGCAAACATTTTCTCTTGGTTGTGACTTGCCTATTTATTTTTTAATGATCCCTTCAAATAAAAAGAAATCATCTATATCACTGAAGTCTAATGTATCAATTTTTAAATTTTATTTTATGCTTTTTACACCCTATCTAGTCAACTTAGTTTGAATACTGTGAATACTATGAAAATAGTCTCTTATATTTTCTTCTAGAAGCCTTACCATTCTTGCTTATGTTTTTAAGTCTTTGATCCATTTGAAAGTAATTTCAGTGTATCTATAGAAAGATTTGAAGTTCATTTTTTGCCATTCAGATGCTCAGCTGTTTCAGCACTATTTGTTAAAAAAATAAATAAACAGAAAGTTCCTTTCCCACATTAAATTGTTTTATACTTTTCAAAACTCAACGGCTCATATATGTATGGGTCTGACTCTGGTTCCTCTCATCTCTTCCCTTGATCAAATTCTCTATCCTAATGCTAATACTACCCCACGTATATTACTGCAGCTGTATAAGTTTGAAGTCAATTATAGCAGCATATGTCCTACAACTTTGTTCTGCTTTTCAAAAACATGTAAAGTGTTTTCATTTCAAAATGATTCTAGGAAAAATTAGCAAGTACATTTCTACAGAGAAAGCTGTGCTGAAATTTTAATTGGAAATGTATGGAATCTATACGCTTAAGTTAACAAATCCGAATCTTCCTTGTTGAATTTCTCCTTAATTTGGAAGTATTCTTTAATAGATATGGAAACAATAAAATTTTATACTTTCTTTGTATATTTATTTTTTAAACTGCTAAAATATTTTTAAGATGCTGAGTTTGAACCTAGGCTTCAAGCATACTAGCTTAGTGCTCTAGCACTGACTACATTTTCAATTCGTTATTTTTATTTTATATTGAGACAATATAAAACTTCTGACTTGTTCAGGCCAGACTCTCATTTGTGATTACCTTTCCTCAGCCTCCCAAGTAGCCAGGATTACATTCATCTGCTACGATGCCCAGCTTGGATTTTGTACTTTCAGGTATAGTGGTCTCACACATCTTTCCTCCTCTCTGCATATTTAATATGTTTTGATGCTACTGAAAACAGTACTGCTTCAAAACAGCCCACTGCCTCTGATAGAGAGGAGTAGCTACTCCCTCCTAAACTGCTGAGATTTAAGAATTTAAAATTTAAATTACCATGCCGGGCGTGGTGGCTCACACCTGTAATCCCAGCACTCGGGGGGCAGAGGCAGGAGGATTGCTGAGTTCAAGGCTTGCCTGGGCTACATAGTGAACTTAGGGCCAGCCTGAACTACAAAGCGAGACCCTGTCTCAAAAAAAAAAAAAATTAAATTACCAGGGTTTTTTCCTCCAAAATCCCAGTTTTTTAACCCTTACATGATGAAGAACTGGATTAGAGAGACTGAATTCAGATTGATGATTTTAAGTTCACAGAACCACGTGTGATGTGACCACTACGCATTAAACAATTCCTGTGTTCTGCTTATTTATAATTAGCTCTGGATCTTGGGGTCAGGCAGCCACCCACTTGAGACCAGGAACTATTCTTTTTCTCCTTCTTTTCAATAAAAACTCTCATGGGATGGGGGTTTAGTTCAATGGTTCCAGCACCCTGCCCGGCAAGTGCAAGATCTCTAGTTTGATCCCAGTACAAAAAAGAAAAGAAAAGAAATAGAAAAAGAAAAAAAAGGAAACATCTCCTATCCTCAAAAGAAGAAAGAATAATGCTTTAAATTGTTATTTGATTCTCCAATTGTTTGTTACTGCCCTGTAAACATACCACTGATTGTTACATATGTTCTGACATATCTTGTACAGTTCAATTAAGTTGTTAATGCTAATAACTTCGTATAGACTACTTGGGCTTCCATGAAACAAAAACCATGTGGTTATATGAAGTTGATGGTTTTACCTTTTCTCTCTCTCTGTGTTTCATGTAAAAACTGTGCTGCCTCAGACTACAGGACTTCTTGTACAATGTTGAATAGAACTAGTAAGCACAGCAGTTATGTCATGATTTAAAAGATTTTAAAGAGTAAATATTTCATGTCACATGTAGATTTTTTTGTAAATACCCTTTATCAGGTTGAAAATGGTCCCTTCCGTTACAACTTGGTTGAACATTTTTATCAAAGTAACTAATATTTTGCCATTAGAGAAATGTAAATTAAAACAATGGTAAGATTCCATTTTACTTCAGAAAGAATGGCAATCATCAAGAATCAGTCAGGAACAAGGACCATTAGTAGTTGACTAGAGGCATGTTACACTCTGGCAGAAAAATCTGTTTATGTTTTGTAAAATGTCCTGAGACTTTGTAAGAGATTGAGATGAAGGGTGGTGGACTAATTAATATAGTGGAGGAAATTTCAAGACAACCTCACATTCAGGCTGTAGCATGAATGCTGTTGGCTGTTTTTAGTCAGGCTTATAGTAAGAAGTGGAGGCCAAAGGTAGAGCAGAAAAAAATTTAAAAACAAATTTTGGCCAGAAGAAACCACATGTAAACCTGGGGCCAAAAAATTGTGGGTATTGCAGATATTGGAGTCATCAAAAAGAATCCAAGTGTTTGCAGAGGGATAAGAAGAGAAGTGCCTTGAGGTCTCCTTAGGTAACAGCAAGAGCCTACCAACGCAGGAATAAGGGTGCAAAAGTATAAATCCTTCATTTGAGAGGAGTCTCTGGGACCTGCTTAAAAAAGATTCTTCTTGGGTAATTGATTCGCTAATATTCATTTTACTGTGCTAAGCCATCCTAGCATTCAGAGGTTGCTGTAGCCACAGTCCAAAGGGGCCCAGCTAGCAATCAATCTTAGCATTGTCCATGTGATGCTGATTTTACCACATGCAGAATGCAAGAGTTGTGGAGTCAGGAGGACTTCTACCCAGTTTATAAAGGAAGGCTCAAGGGGTTAGGCAGTATGCCCTTAAGAGAGCAATATGTAAAGCATAGAAATGAAGCCAATATTTCAGAAGTCAAAAGTGGCAGGTTGTAGATGCCAGAAATATCTATCTCAGCTGCAGCCTGAAAGTGAACCATCAGAGAGAGACCACAGAGTGGAGCTGACAAGACCCTGTGTAATCACATCTCACCATCCTGTGCCTCAGATCCAGATATGGAGCTACAGGATTTAATACTGGCTCTGCCGGGTAGCTTTCGTTTGATCCATTTCTGTTCCCCCTGCTCTTCCCTTGTGGAGTGTGTACCCTGCACCACTGTACCTAGTGGGTACATAGCGGAGATACACAAGAAGTACCTGGCTCCCTTACCTGTTCCTGCACTGGCGCTGGGTGCAGGATGTAACTTGGTCAGTAGACAGTATGTGCCTCATCTTTACTCCGCCTTGTTCCCATTTGTACCTCAAAAAAACCCAGAGAATTTGTTTCCATGTCCTTCCTGACTATCAAAATGCCAGTTTTTGCTCCAGCCTGAGTGCAGCCAGACCCTTCAGTCACTACATTATTGAGAACAAGAGCTGCTAAGGTCAGGAAAGGAAGGATTTGGGCCCCATATTTACATACTCACAAGGCTTCTGAAA
Source organism: Thryonomys swinderianus (assembly GCA_004025085.1). Taxonomy (NCBI): domain Eukaryota; kingdom Metazoa; phylum Chordata; class Mammalia; order Rodentia; family Thryonomyidae; genus Thryonomys; species Thryonomys swinderianus. Next base: position 51,485 of record PVIC010005364.1, read on the forward strand.
GATTCCCTAGTTTCAGCCCTCTCGGAAACAAGTCTGCAAGATGCTATATAAATAGCACTCTCAGTCAGTCCTTGCATTTTAGACTACAAGGACTCCCCACTGTGTACTACCGCCCCCTCTGTGGCAGAACCGACCTTGTTATAATACAGACTTGCTTTGGTGTTCCTATAAGCCTGCCCATGATTTATTTCACAGGTAACATGGGCTCAGAATGAATAAACATAGCTGCTAGCACCGAAGTGCTTCAGTGACCAACAGTCCAGAAAAATAGCAGAAAATAAAGACAACCTGCAAAGACCCACTGTCCGGCAATCAACCTATGGTGTCCAGTTATATATTCCCTTCTCCTATTTCCTTTACCCATTTTGTCAGAGACTTGTCCCTTTTACTAGTCTTCTTGAAGACCAGGTTTTGATACAGTTTATTAACTTATGCATTCATTTATTCAAATCTCCCTATTGCCATAAGAAAATAACTCCAGAGTCAGGGCTTTCTGCTGTTGTTCGCTCCTAGAACACTAGTGCTTAAAGCACTGTCTGCCATCTAACAGACCTACAATCAATATCTGTTGAAGGAATACATAAATTAATTACTTTGAAACTCTACCAAATCCTGTTTGAGAGGCAATAAAAGTTTTCTAAAAGTCTTACACCAATCGTTTATGGAACCTTAAACAAATTTATAGGGCCAAACTTTCTATTCTACAAGACACACCATTTAGATTAATTATTATGGTCTCCTTTGGCTTAAATAAGATGCTTATTCAAAAAATTCTTATTGGAAGTGCTCTTTGAATTTTTTTAATGTGAGGGTTATCTATATTAGATCAGGTAATAGAGGTGGAAGCTGAGTATTGCAAATCTCAGGAATAATCACTGAAATGGAGGTTCAGACCCACTGGATAATTGGTTCCTGGTAGTTCATCACATACTCATACCTGGTACTGTCAGAGGCACACCTGGGTCTACCTGGGTCAGTAAGTTTCACAAGTTGCCCAAATATGGTAGGAATCTATTGTTCTGAATTGCAGCAGAATCTTGAATTAAACCTGACATATACTGCCACAAACTCTTCTCTTTCACAATTAGGATAGTCACAACCCCACACTATAAAAGCTTACTGAAGATAAAACCTTATAAATACTTCTGTTGTCTTTCTTTACTGAAATATTCATCTTCTCTTAATTGGTTTTATGTGATCCTGGCCCTGGTCAGGTTTACATTGATGTCATTTCCTCCAACTCATCTCCTGTATTTCATTGAATTATTTTGCTTATACATGTAGTTTCTTAGTCTGCTTATGTTTTTCCTGAGAGGAGATATCCATCATGTTACACAAAAATTTAAGGGAATTTTGCTCTATTTATGAGAAATAGTTTATTAGAGTGAATTGCCTGTGTCAAGCATTAGTCTTGAAGCATTAGTCTAGAAAGAAAACAAGGAAATCTAGTTGTCATACAAGTACAGAAGACAGAACTAAGAGAATTGGGAGGTAAAGGACCATAGTTTTATGAGTTCTCTAGGGTTTTAGTGGCCCAGAGGGGGGCAAAGTGGCTGCATTGCTCTTGGACATTGAGATAATGAAGAAAACTCAATGCAACTTTATCAAATCAGGTGTTCTGACACCGCTAAGAGCAGAGTTGGGGTGGGGGGCCTTGGTTATTTTTCACATTGGTGAGACAAAATACTGAGCAACCAAAATTAAAGGAAAAAAGTTTATTTTGACTTATGGTGTGTAGAGGTTTTAGTTCCTAGCCATCTTGCTCCAAGGCAGGGTGGCATGACAGAGAGGCATCAAAGAGGAGAAACAGGCTGTGAGGAAGCAGTATAGGCAGAAAGCAGCAAAACTGTGAAGTAACAAGTGACCGCAACAGGCCCCTTTCTGTCCCTCATGTCCTATCCAGGTTATTCTCCCTTGGCATCACATCTGTGATTTCAGCATCGCACACCCTAGATCCAGGCACCTCGGAAAAACCCCACATATGACCACATGAGCCTTGGGAGGAGGGGACATCTAGACACAAACCTGACACAGTGTGAAACTCTTGGAAGAGCATTTGGCCAGAAATTGTGAACCTAATCTCATCTCCATGTTGCCGCCAACCAGCTGTACAGTCCTCCTGGACTTCAAACTTCAAATTTTTTAAAATAAGGACCTGAGCCTTCAGTTATAAAAGACATATAGATATAGATAGATAGATAGATACTCACACATGTCTCTGAGATTTCCTAAACCCCATGAAAATAACTGTGAAGGGATGTTTTGTTTTTTTTTTTTTTTTTTGAGACAGGGTCTCGCTTTGTAGTTCAGGCTGGTTCTGAGCTCACTATGTAGCCCAGGCAAGCCTCGAACTCAGCAATCCTCTGGTCTCTGCCTCCCGAGTGCTGGGATTACAGGCGTGAGCCACCATGCCCGGCCTGAAGGGATGTTTTTAACAAAGAAAATGAAAGCTGAAGATGAAAAATGGCAATAAAATTTGGAAGCTGGAAAACAGATGGAATTCACTGTCCAAGAATGCTAAATCCCAAAAGTCAGTGAAGAAAGCTGAGAAATAATCATGTTTGCACCACAGAATCCCACATGTCCAAGCATTAGGAGGATTTGGCATCTCTGGAAGTGAGGGAAGTAATGAGATTGAAAAATAAGAGAATGAAAAGAATATCTGTTGAAAAAAGTTTGACTCCAAATATCTTCCCTTCCCTACTCAGTGTGTTGTTACTTACTCAGTAAAAAACTAGAACATATGCCGGACGTGGTGGCTCATGCCTGTCATCCCAGCACTCAGGAGGCAGAGACAGGAGGATTGCTGAGTTCACGGCGGCTTGCCTGGGCACCATAGTGAACTCAGGGTCAGCCTGAACTACAAAGCGAGACCCTGTCTCCAAAAAGCAAAAAAAAAAAAAAAAAAAAAAAAAAACAAACTAGAACATGATTCATTGGGTGCGATTAAACAGTGTGATTCTAGACTTGGGGCATAAAACAAAGTTGGTGGAAGGGACCCCAGTGTGAAATAATACAAAAGCTCATAACTTGAGTGTCAAGAACCCAGAAAGGGAAATGGAAGTCTCTACCCTACGAACCTAACTAGCACAAGAAAAAAATAACAAGGTAAATTCTGAACTGAAGTCTTGTTCTCAAAGGATATAGCCTAGCCAAGGACCCTGAAGTTATGACAACAGCAAGCAGTCCCTGTTCATTCCTAAAGCACCAAGACAGCCTACTAGTGCTCCATTCTCAAGCATGAATGAAAGTTCAAGTTTCTCAGACATTTGAGAAAGCACTGAATATAACAGATAGACCAAAACAAAGAGGGAAAAAATGAGCTAGTTTTAATTTTAATGTACACTATTAGTAAGGCACTACTCTAAGCATTTCACATGTACTTCCTCATCTCATATCCTCACAATCATCAATTAAGTTATATGATTACTATGCCTGTTGAAAAACTGAAGAAACGAGGTATAGCGATGTTAAGTAACTTGCTCAAGGTCACACAGTTAGTAAGCAAGAAAGCTGCTGTTACTCTAACCAGGCAGTCTGGCTTGAATCTATGTTTTTCAGCCCTCTAGTAAAAAAAAAAAATGAAAAATAAATTAAACATACTTATAATTGGAACAATTCAATGAAAAGAGAACATCAAAAATAATATCTTTTTTTTATTTTTTTAGACAGGGTCTTGCTTTGTAGTTCAGGATGGCCCTGAGCTCACTATGTAGCCCAGGCAAGCCTCGAACTCAGCAATCCTCCTGCCTCTGCCTCCCAAGTCCTGGGATTACAGGTTTGAGCACCATGCCCGGCACTGTGGTATGTGGTATTGATTGCTGGTGGGCAATCAATGACACGCCCAGCATTGTATGTGGTTATGGGGATCGAACTCAGGACCTTGCGCTTGCGAGGCAGGCGTCAGAACCACTGAGCTAAATCTCTGGCCCAAAAATAATATGTTTTGAAAGATGAAATAAGAAAGAAAGAAGAAAATACTACAAAAATGGAATATTCAGTGAGCCAAGAGCATTAGCAATTAAAAGTATGGAACTTTTAAGTGAAAAATTCAATACACTGGAAGTCTTCCAGAAAGTAGAGCAAGTCCCGGTTCTGTGGCTGATTCCCTGCTTCCAAACCTGGCTGGTTCACTACACTCCCTGACTGTTCGATAGGTTGAGTGTTTAACTTTAAACATTAACTTACATCCAAGTCAAGCTTTGATCAAAACGCTTGGGGAAAAAGTTCATATGGTTCAGTGGGACCTAGGAAGTTCTTGGTGCTCTGGTGTATGCCCTCCTCTTAAACCCATTTCCTCCTTACTCCAACCAAACTAGCTAGCACCTTGCTTATTTTCATCACAAATTAATCCTGACTCCAGGCCTTTGCTCTTGCAAATTCCACTATTTGAAAGTATCTTCCTGGTCCATGTAGTCGTGACTTTTTCTCCATCTGCGGCTCAAAGACAGCACCCAAAGAGAAGATGAAGACTTTAACTTACCCTCACCCACAGAGTAGGTTGTAGGTTCATGGATTTCTGTCACAGAAAAGCATTTCAGAGATACCAGTGAGAAGCACAAGCAGATTCAATGATAGTGTTAAGAACTATGCAAAGATGCTGCTGGGAACTTGGCTATCTACCTGCTGAAGACTGAGCCTCGAACCATGTTTCTCTCCATGAACAAAACTAAAATTAAATTGAATCAAAGATCTAAATGTTTAAAGAGATACACTTAATCTGCTGGAAGATAAAATAGCTAGAACTCTAGAAAACATAAGTGTAGACAGGGACTTTCAGAACATAGTCCTAATGGCACAAGAAGCAGTACCAAGAATAAACAAATGAGACTGTACTAAATTAAAAAGCTTCCACACAACAAAAGAAACATCCAATGGAATAAGGAATAGACAATCTACAGAATGTGAAAAAAGTTTACCAGCTATTCCTTAAACATTATTTATATACCAGACCTCCACAAAATAAAAATCCCATCAAAAAATGGCCAACTGCTTGGTGAGTCACGCCCACCAGGAATCAATACCACATACCACAGTGCCAGGCATGGTGGCTCACGCCTGTAATCCCAGAACTTGGGAGGCAGAGACAGGAGGATTGCTGAGTTCCAGGCTTGCCTAGGGCTACATGGTGAGCTCAGGGCCAGCCTGAACTACAAAGCAAGATCCTGTCTCAAAAAAAAAAAAAAAATGGCCAACTGAAATAGTTCTCAGAAGAATTCCTAATGATCAATAAAAACATGAAAAAAATGTTCAACATTGGTAGACATTAGAGAAATGCAAATTAAAACAACACTGAGGTTCCATTTTACTCCAGACAGATAGGCTATCATCAAGAGCTCAAATAATAACAAGGCTAGCCAGGCTATGAGGAGAAAGGAGCCCTTCTGTACTGTTCATAGGTATGTAAACTAGTACAACCAATACAGAAATCAAAATAGAGACTCCTCCAAAAACTAACACTAGAAATTTCATTTCAACCCAGCTATTCACCTTCAAGGTATCTTTTCAAAAGAGTTAAAGATATTGTCTTTTAGAGATACTTGCATACCCATGTTTATAGCAGCACAATTTCTAATAGCTGAACCTTGGAAAAATGAAATGTGATATTGACACAGGAGAGTTAAGGCCAAACTCCCCACCTGAAACGCAAGTTCGTGTTCTCTAAAAATCGAAGAATGAATTTTAGGAACGACGGAGGTTTGAGTAGGAAAATTTTATTGAGAAAGAAAGCTTCTGCCTTAAGAGAGACAGAAGTGGGGCCCGGAAAGTGGGTAACCCCCCCTACCTCACGTTTTAGAGGGCATTTATGGAGCAAAGCCACGAGGTGAGGCGGGTCTGAAATAGGGGGCTACCAATAAGATTTTAAAAAGCTAGATGGGTTACAGTTTACCAATGAGTACAGTGGGGAATTAAACAATCAGACAGGAATTTTGACTTTGACTCTTTTCCGGGGAGGTGGGTTAAGGTGTCAGCCTTTCACCCCAGGAGGTTGGAGCGTTCCTTAGAATATCTGATGGTTCCTTGTTTGGAATTTCAATGAGCTATTTATCTTATATGGGTGGGGTAGCTTTTCTCCGGCAGCAGTAACCTCCAAGTTGGTTTTTTGGTTTTCTTTTAAGGGCCAGTCCTATCTATCTGCCTACATATGTCTAGCTGACTTTTCTACCTATAATAATATTACTATACAATGGAGTACTATTCTGCTGTAAAAAGTATGAGTCATTTTAGGAAAATGAATTTGCTTTGAAACAATATTAAATGAAATTAAACTTATAAGCTTAAATTGTTCCATCCTTTATCTTATACGAGAAATTAAAAAGGAGCAAAATAAAAGATAGATAATTAGAAGTAGGGCTACTTTTCCAAATGGAAAAGGGTTCAAAAGATTGGAGGGTATGGAAGGAGATGAGGTGTTGTGTGCATGTACTGATTCTCCATGGTAAATGTAATCATTTTGTAATACAAACATCTACTAATATAAAAAGATTATACATAACATGTACTCACCTGAGAAAATATAGTGTGAACCTCAAGAGAGAAGAGTTAAGTATTATGGTCTGAGAGCTATTTACGGTAGTTCTTGGTGCCCTCAAGAAAGATGATACAGGTTGTAAATCCTAGTACCAGCCAGGTTGCCATGCAGAGCTAGGTTAGATGCATGTGTGTGGAGCTTAGAGAGAGGTTATCCAGGTAATAATGCTGTTTCTTTGAGGGTGAATTTGTGAATCTATATAGTATCAGAAGAAAGGCAGGCAA
>PVIC010005365.1:0-58213 GCA_004025085.1 Thryonomys swinderianus
GGCAAGAACAGAAAGTATAAGAAAAAGCACACCTTCTTTATCTAGTCTCCAGTTGATGAGCATCTGGGTTGTTTCCAAGAAGATTTTTTTTTTTTATAAAATAGAGTATTACTCTGCCATAAAGGATGACAAGTCTCATTCGTTTATGTGCAAAGGGATACACCTTGAGGACACACTAATAAATGAAATAAATAGACCACAAATACATACATACCGTGTCTGTTCTCTGGTATGAGAACCTGTAAATGTAAATGAGTCCTAGAATGTATGATATATTTTGTAAAATAGGAAATATTCATAGGGAATGTGGTGGGGGAACGTAATGAGGGGAAAGAATAAATATGATTCAGAAAGAAAAAGAACTAGCATGTATATAAGGGGTGGGGGGTTGTGGGTGGGTAGGGATATGGGTAAAAATGAGAATTAATTTCTGTCATATACTGGTATAAATTCCTCAATGTTGAATGTGATTGTGAACTGTATATAAAATGTACCAATATAGAATTCAATTTTTAAAAAAGAAAAAGTACACGAGGAAGAAACAGCACCTTTTGTAGCCTCTGCCCCTTCGAGAAGGGTGTCTGACTGGAAGTAGGGTACAAGCTACATGTGGAGACAGACAAAGGCTCCTCAAGAAGGAACCTATAGCTTGGGCAGGTCCACTGGTCCCATGAACCCTGGGCTTCAGAAGGGAAAAGATGGCACCTTATAGATAGCATTACAGGGAGCTGCTGTGGGTCCCTGAGTTTCGATGCTTTGCCGGTCACACAGGACATGACTCGGACACAGAGATGCACTAGGGTCTGGAGAGCAAGGCCTGGAGCAGTGGGCTGACCCGGTGCCTCCCTCCACCTCCCCTGGTTACTAGCTCTGGAAGAGGGACAGGGCCCGAGAGGTGCCTGGAGGAGAACAGGGCAGAGCTCCGTGCTGTCCGAGCTCGGGTGAGGAGACCGACGCTCGGCCCCAGGCAGCCTGGCGCCGCTAATTAACCACTGGGAGATGACAGCGTCACCTGCAAGCGTTTATGAGCTTTGTGAAGGCTTGGTCACTTAGCAGTCCCTACTCATGTGCTCCCTGCACCAGATGCTCCCTGTCCTCCTTACCTGCTCTCCTCCCCTCCCTGCTACACCGCACCCTACATGGAACTGGGGCTATTTTCTCAAGATCCTTCCGTGCAGGCATGGTGGGGGCTGCAAGAGCTGGGGCGCTCTGCAGAGTCAGCCGTGCCTCGGACTGCTAGCGTCTTCGTTAACAGGTGGGTCTGTTCAGTGCATTTTAGGGGGTTGGAAGGGCAACAATAGTTTCCCCGTTTAAGGCCTGTGAGTGTCTCTCCCCAGCCAATCCTTACAGATGCCCTGGAAATAAGCAGAGCAAACCTATCTGCGTTATGCTCTCCTGAGCGGGGAGATGAGCAAGTAGACAGTCCTAACGTGCACCATGGCAGACCTTGGGAAGCACTTTAGAGGAAACTTAAGCAAGGAAGAGAACAGGGTCTTGGGGAGAGTCTGACTCCTGCCTCCTCCTCCTCCTCACCGGTCAGACACAACGTCTTCCAACAGGTGCAGTCAACGCAAAACATCAGAAGATGGAAGCCTGCAACTTGCTGCTCGTATCTCATCCATTGCAAGTACTCTCCCCCGATCCTGGTCTGGCCGAGGGAGGCCATACTGCCTACCAAGACATGCAGGTTTCAGGTGACGACTCTGCAGAACCCAGCATCCTAAAGTGATGGGACCTCTCAACAGCTGGCAGCACCCCTCCTCTCCCGTGAGCCCCGGCGCAATGCCTCCATGCTCCCTCCCTGCCCACCTCTGCATCCAGCGTTGCTCTCGGCAAGCAGCTGTGTGGCTGTCAAGAGCCCAGACTTCTCCTCTGTCCTTCTCACTCCTCCTGTCTCTCCCCCGCAGCGGCCTTGTCCGGTTGGAAGCCGTGGGGTCCAGCAGGACAGAACCCAAGCTGGATCTGTCTAATCAGAGGGACTCTTCCTTTAGTAGGAAAAGCATAACCCAACTGCCTCATATCACCGGGGAATGGAAGTTTTGGGAAAACCAAAGAGAGAAGGAGATACCCAGAGATGCTACGAGCAGAAACCCAATCGGGCTGCACAGGCCAGGAGAGAAGAGTGTGTTCCCACAGCCCGGAAGCCAGTGTCAGGATGAAGCTAGAACCACCGGCTGTGCTGCTTAGGGAGGCTGGAGCCAACGCCGAAAGGCTGCCCAGGAAGCTAACCCTACCACAGATGGGGAGACAGGGGCCAGTTCTGGTCTCTGCCCTCTCTTCTTCTAGTGACCCCTTTTATGCTTAGGTTATTGTGCCTTCTTACCTAGGCTGCAGTACCTGGTTACTAATCTAACAGGTGTTACACATGTTGCTGTGAAGATACTTTATACATGTGGCTACATCTATCACCTATAGTTCAATTTAAGTGAACAGTACTCTGAATGGCATAGGTGACCTCATTTAATCAGTTGAAAGCCTCAAGTTTCTCAGGGAAGAAATGCTGCCTCAGGACTGAGCATCAGCCCCTGCCTCAATACACAACCTTGTTAACCTGACTTATAAGTTTTACACTTGCAAGCCTGATCACATGGTACAATTCCTTGAAATAAAGCTATCTATCTGTCTTTCTGTCTGTCTGTGTATATGTGTATCTATCATCATTTGACAACCTACATTCAGTTGTCTACCTACATTCATCTTCATCAACAATCACCTATCAATAATGTATCAATCCTCTGACTATCATAACATCTGTCTAAAAGCCATCTACTGTCAGTAATTTATCTATCTACCTACTTACCTTTATCTTATTCATTCTGTTTCTCCAGAAAACTGACCAATAATACCTCCTACTGACCAAAGCTCCAAAAAAGGCCATCTGACAGGGGCCTTCAAAAATAAAGCTTGCGCAATTCTGTGCAGAGGAGAGGAAGGCTGGGAAATGAACCTGACCAGCAGTCTCTTACCTGGAATGGCATTGTGAGTTCTGGTCAATATTTTCCTAGAATGTGCCTCTCTCTTACACAGTGCAGAAGGAAGGTGGTGAGCATGGGTGACACTTAACTGTTTACCAGGCTCTGTACTAAGTACTTTACCTGTATTGTCACATTTAATCCCTTCAATTGTCCAATGAGGAGGATGCTATTATCATATCTGTGGTTCAGATAAAGGAATAGAGTTTAACTAACATGCCCCAAGTCACACAACCAATTAGAACTGGAACTGGACCTGGTCTCTGGGCCTCATGATTTTTCCCCATTCAGAAATGGAAGCCATGTAGTTAAAAAGTTATCCATCTGATGATCTAGTAGTCCTGGATTTCAATCCAGAGTCTACTATTTTTTGTCTTCACAGAGATGGGCAAATTCATGTGATTTGGTCAGATTTCTTTTACTCATCTATGAGATGGGTACTAAGATGACAGAATCAAATGAGGCCACATCCTACCAAAATGCTCCCAGACCCATGCAGAGCAACGCAATCCCAAGTATTCTCTTTCCTGGTCACCCTTCTGATTTTTTTCTTCTACAGAGGGGTTCCTGTGCATTTTCTTATTCTCTTGCTATGCGATACCTCCCATTTTCATTCTCTTATACCATCTAAACCAACCAATTCTGTCTGGCCTGACACCCTACCTGGTGGGTGTGGTAGGTGGTATCCTGGTTATGTCACCATCAGCCAATCCAAGAGCTAGAAAGAAAAAGTGTGGGACCTATTGTGTTGCTTGCCTGTGAAGTGAAGATTGTAGGCTGGGGTCTTCCAGGAGCGGAGGGGCAGGCATTTTTGCAGAAACCCTGACTTTCCTTCCAGTTGGCTCTGACTGGCTTCTTGTACTGAAAAGAGAGCTGGCATTTCCCTCCCTGGCCCCAGAAACCTGTGCTCACAGGCAGCCACTTTCTTGTACCCAGTGCAGGGGTCATGCAATAAAACACGGCCTTTGGGTTTCTTTTCTCCAAGTATTGATCACTGCTCTGAATTTTTCTCTCCTGCTTTTTCCCACAATGATTTATTTTTAAAAGAGGAGGCAGGTGGTTCCTCCTTCAGCTTCTTTTGCTTTCCTTTGCTGTTTTTCATTTTTACTTCCCTCTGAAGGGGAGTAAAGCAGTCATAGGATCCTAGAATATTAGAAAAATAACCCACATTTAGATGGGCCTGGTGGAACATGCCTATGATCCTACACTCAGGATAACTGTGAGTTGGAGGCCAGTCTGAATTACATGGAAAGACCAGATCTCAAACCCTTCCCCCCCCAAAAAAAAAGAAGCTTAAAAAAACCAAAATTTGTATTTCTTTAATGCAGGATGTATGTGGAGAAGGTAGGATCTGTGACCTTGTATCAGGTAGAAATTTTTTAAATATAAATTAAACATGAAACATCTCGGTGGAGCAGTAATTCACCCAAAGATTTGGCAGACAATATTTTTATATTAAAAGGAACTAAAACTTATTATGGAGTTAACTAAGATTCACATGATTTTTTTAGGTAAAAGACCAAGACAATTGGTTCAATTCAAAGTCTTCAGGTAGAACAAAGTCTTCAGGTAGAACAGGGACAGGGTGAGCCGGACTCCTAAAAAGTGTTGGACTTGCCAGTGCCTTGAATGTCCATCCATTTGGGAACAGGTAGAGGCTCCAGAAATGGCATCTTCAGGAGGAAAATTGAGCTCGATGATTCTTTTTTTCCATTTTCCCAAGTAGAGGAAAATACACGGAAAAAAAATGATCAATTCTGTTGGCGAACATAGGGGGAATGCATGATAGGCATGCAGAAAACTCAGCAACCACACCAAATAAAAAACAAAGGAGATAATTATCAACTCTAGACTAGACAAAGAAGGAAATGCAGCTGTAGCATACTGCATGGCTTGGCGGTAACCAGTAGCTACCCAATCACAACAGCATGTATCGATTTAACCAGAAATTAGGATGGGAAAGAGGAAAGGAGGCAGCAAATGAGACGCAAGTTATTTTGTCCCATAATAAAAATCAATAGATAATACAAAAATCAATAAAAGCAAGAAATACAGCGAAAAGCATATTATTTAAGGTAAATACTGAAGAAACAGCTCAAGGAGGTTTTTTTTTTTAATGGTTGCTCAAGTAACAACACTTGAGGATCAAAAGGATCAGAGTTAGGGGTCTACCTTTTATAAATGCCTTTAGGACTTTTTAATTTTGCGGCGCATGAATGTCTTAATTTGGGGAGAAAAGGCACAGGTTAAAAATAAAGCCCTCCATTTCTTTTTTTCCTTTCCCACATAGGAGATGTAACATGGTGCTCTGAGCCCTACTTATCACTCCTACGTCCTTGACATGCCTGACAGCCTCTCTTCAGTGTTACTGCGTTAGTATTTCTCTTGCACCTTAGATATTTCCTGTCCGTATAATCACCTCAGTCGACTTTTTCTGTACTCTCTCCAGTTTTTCCTCATCCTTCTAAAGAAATGAAGCTGGAAATCCTATAAGGTCTGCTCCAGGAGGCACTGGAGGGCACCGGCCTCCAGGCCAGATGCCATCCACCTGACGCCGTTCACTGAAGGCAAAAGGCCCCGCCCTCTGGGGGGCATCTAGCCTGGCCACAGCCTCACAGAAACCAACCTCATACCCAAGAAATTCAGTGTTGCGCCTGAATCTTGGTCCACTGTCCCCATTGTTCTCCTGTGTTTTCTGTGCCTTGTTCAATTTAGTCTACTTAATATTGATCCATGAATAATTTGCATTACTAAAATTCTACCATCTATACTACAGATGAAGAATCAAGATCTGCTCTGTACCGGTACAAACCCTCACTGTAGAATGTTATCATAACGTACATATAAAATGTACCAATAAAAATCAATTTTAAAAATTAAAATATGGACAGCCTCTAAGCAGTACCTATCTATCTAACCTTGAAGAAGTGGCAACACTGGAGGATAACCTACTTGGAGCTCTGTGCATGCTCAGTCTCATTTGGGCATAAATAAAAGTGGATTCCAGCATTCTACTGGAGCAAAGAACATATTGCTGAGGGTTTGCTCCTTATCTGTTTGCAATGGAGGGATGGGTTGGGCCTTAAGTTCCCTTGGCTCGACTCCTGATGTTGCTGCGCCTATGCCTAAGCATTCCCTCATTCATTAAATGAACAGTTATTAAGGGCTTGGGATTTAGCTCAAGTGGTACTGTGCCTACTTTGGAAGCACAAGGGCCCGAGTTCGACCCCCGGCACTGCAAAAAATAAATTAAAAATATAAAAATAAACATTTATTAAATGCCAATAGGAAATGAATCCAAGAGGCACATAGCAAATATTTGTTAAATAGAATTGTGTGATGAAAAACACCAAGTCATCGCAGCAATTGAGCAGAGAGGAAGAGTGTGTGACAGGAACCAGTACCCCCACCATCCCGCGTAAGAGCTCTGGGATTGATGACCCCTGGCCTAAACCACAGCGAGTGGCTTGTCACTGAGCCGGTCACATGGGGCAGGAGCAAATGCCTGGCTGAGGTCTCAGGTCGATTACATCTATTGCTTCCCCCTTATCTACATAGGCTGTCACTCTATCATAGAAGGAAATTAAATTGCTCCGAGTTGATTTACTCCTTACATGGCTGTGTCCATAAGCTCCCCAGGCTTTGCCCCCTTCTGGCTGACTGCACATTGATTGCCTGATGATTTGTTCTAGCATCTTCCCTGGAAGCCAGGTTAAGCTTATCGGGCTACAAGGAAAGTGGTCATCTTTTTCTGCTTCCTAAAAGATGGACATCGTGTTGCTCTTTGTGAAGCTTCTGGGGTAAACGCCCCTTTCCTGTGAATTCTCAGAGTAATTGCCGGTTCCTCCCCAATGGTCCTTGCCAATTCCCTCTGTCTGTTCAAACGACTGTTGTGAGTCCCTGTGGATTTAGCTTCAGGCAGCATTTCCACAAAGAATGCGCTGGTCTATTTTAAGTCTACTGGCCCTGGCCATGTCATGTGGGGGAGGAGAGGGACTTCATACCCAAATAATAAGCCCAAGGGTTAAACACAAGGGAAAGCACAAAGAAGAAATGTTCTGCTGTGCTCGTCAGCTGTGGGTAGAGCTGGAAGGGAAGCAGAAATCTTGAGAATATCGAAAAATGGTTCCCTGTGAGACAAAATGTCTGCTTGTGGTTGCTTTCTGAGTGCAACTCACAGCCCTTACATCAAAATGTAACATCTCTTAGTAAAGACAGAAGTAAAAAATACACATTAAAACTTCTGCTATTTGGAATCCTTTGCTACCTTCGTGCCCTCTCTGTCCTTCGGGAATGGCATTTTCCTGGCTTTTCTTTTGTGTAACGTGCATGAAGAACGCTGCTGGTGAGAGGCCTGTCTGCCTTCTCTGCCTTGTGCACACAGGATCACTTTCATCTTTTAGTGATTTGCTCTTTTCCTCTCATCTCTTCCTCTTTCCCTACCCTAACTTCTCCTTTTCATAGGCCACTAAATCCATCACTATCTAGCAGCCTTTCCTGTCTTCTCCACGTTCCAGTGTTTTTCTTAAGTCTCCCAAGCTGATTATTTAATATGGTTTTTTGTTATTATTGTCTCATGTTTCTTTACCTGGTTGACTGTTTCCCTCCATTAAGTAATAAGAAATTTGTTAGGGACTCCTTCTGCTTATAGAAATCTGTTTTAAAGTTCCTCTGATTCTGTTCTTCATTACCAATTTGTACTTAAAATTATAGGTTTGTCTTCACGATTAAATCTTTACTTCTCCCTTTCTAATAAAATGAGTCAGCATAAACCAGCATCAGACAGACTAATTTTACATTCATATCTGGCAACTGTTGTCCTGATTTATCCTGCAAGTATTTTAATGTAGAAGATATGTTCTGTTTCAACACACACACATCTGTGTGCACACGTACACATGCACACACACACACACATGCCACTACCAACACCACCACCACCACCACCAAGACCTCAAACTGGCATTTCTCTGAGGATTTCATTGCCCACGTCAGCAATAGATCCGTAGATTATCTGTACGCTTTTCACTTACTGAAAGAAATGACTGAATGTTTTTTCTTCGAAGGAACCATGAAACTCCAACTGCTCACTAAATCTCCTTCCACCTTTGTTTGTTTGCTCTATTCTCCCCTCACTTCATATCCCTCCATTTCTCCCTACACGTTTTGCTGGGCAGATGAAACCATGCTTGAGATCTGAGGCATGTTAGAAGACTTGATAGGCTCTCACTGCTCTGCACCTGTGGGAGTATTATGTCCCACTGCCTCAATTAACGCCATCCACTGGTGAAATAACTAGTTCTCAGAAGACAATGGGCCATAACAAGCTCACTAAGCTACTATCACACTCCAGCCTATCAATGTGAAATAGTTTATGAGGGCACCAAAGATCTGAGACATGAAACAGGTACAATATGATCCAATATGAAAATTGTCATCTTCTACATCACTTGTGGAAATGAGATCAGGGTGAGAAGTGGCACCAGGGGCTCAGTTAGTTGTCCTTGAGTTTCTGAGATAGGAAAGAGAAGGATGAGAAAACAAAAAGCATTGGGCCATGGATGAACTCTATCAGTGATATTTAGCTGGAGGGCAATCCTGAGTTTCTCCATAAAAATATGAAAGACAAATTGGGAAGGTCCACCTAGTGATTTGACCCGAGCCATGCTGTATGGTTCAAAAGCATCCCCTCCAAAACTCAATCTGATAGTAGTAAGGGGAGGGTCTTCAAAAGGAATAGGGTCAGCAGGGCTTTTCCCTCCTTAAGAGGATCACAGCTCCTACAAAGAGGTATCACAAAGTGTTTGGTAAGCTTATGCTATACCTTGTGCCAGGTGAGGTATAGTGTTTTGTCCAAAAGATTCAGCAACATGGTGCCATCTTAGAAGGAGAGAACAGCCCTTACTAGACCCTACCAGCATCTTCATCTTGGACGATTAGTGTCCAGAACTGTGAAATAAATTTCAGTCCTCCATAAATATTTAGTCTATGGTATTTTATTATAGCAACGCAAATAAATGAAGACACATACCAACAGAGGTGGTACACATCTCCCCGTAGTGAGCTTTGGTTCAGTTTGAAAACTTGAAGGAAAGAGATGCTCACTGTTGACTGGGAATTTGGACAGTCCTTCCAGCAGGCGCTCATGTGGAGGAAATCTGTTGCTTCTCTCAGCTGAAATTCATCTATGCTTGTTTCTAGTTAACTGCTCCTATCAATAACCACTCCCTAGTGCAGTGGGCTTTTCAGTGGCACTCCATGGACTGAGTAGCCCAAAAAGCTAACTGAAGGTAAAGATTAACTCTGTTCACTTTCCCTCCACTCCCTCAGCCCAATCAACTCCAGGGCATCTGATTGACTCAGTGGTTCTCGGCCTTAATGCAGCATGTAGAAGAACATTGTATAATTGGTGTGGGGAAGGGGCGTTCAACACTCTAACCCCAAGCCAGTGAAATCAGAACCCTGTAACAAGATTCAGCAACAGATGTGGTGGCTACAATGTGCAGGGAGAGTTGAGAACTGCTGAGTTTTGTGCTTTTACCCCCAGCTCAGGTGGAACCAAGACCCCTATTGTTTCTTTCTTCCTGTCATCCCAGTGCTCTGTTTCTGTTGCTTCGTTCCAGTGATGATCACTCTTTCTGAATTCACGTCACACTTCTGAACCTTGAGATTTTTTAGAAACATGTTTGAGGTAATAGGAAGAGCCAACACTGATGAGCTAGCAGTTAATACAATGTGACCTGTAAGTTCCCCTATATGCTGCATTAACATTCTATTGACTGAGTGTTGTTTTCTACTGGATCGGGATACCCTGACCCACTGAAGTTTTCTTGTACATGCTCAAGACAAAGTTCATACTGGCTGTAGTGAACACTCTTTTCTATGGCATCAGCTTGACAGTGTGCTGTTCTTTAATGATAGAACTTCTACCTATCACATAGACAAAGATTTATTAACACCAATTTGTGATACATTTCTGGGTCAATAGAACATGTAGCCAGTTTGAAACATTTAAAAAGTACACATATTTTTGTGAAAAAGGTCACAAAGGATATGCACCCAGCTAAGATACTCATGGTAAAATTGTATATGAAATGTAGCATATCTCCATTTTCCATTTTCTGCCAAAGGTAAAATTGCTAGTAGGCAGTCTTTCAAGGTAATTATGTTTACCTCTTGCTATTCATGCCCTGGAACATCATCCCTTCCTCTTGAGAGTGGGTGGGATTTAGTGACTTGATTCTAGAGTGAAGTAGAGTTGATGGGACAGCATTTCTGAAATTAATCTATTAAAGAGACAGCATTCTCTCTTGTCTCTCACGCTAACAGCTCACAAGGAACTGAATGTTGCCAAGAACAACACAAAGGAACTTGGAAGTAGGTCCTTCCTCAGGTAAGCTTTATGGTGTGACCACAGCCCCAGCTGAAATCTTGGCTGCAGCCTTGTGAGACAGTCTGACGCAGAGGCATCTGGCTAAGCCAAGACAGATTCGTGACCCACAGAGAAAGGGAGGCAATCACTGTTTATTGTTTCAAACTGCTTACCTTGGGTTTCATTGGCTACTCAATGATCTAAGCCAATCCACATGGGTAACAGTATTTTAGAAAGTCGTTTTGAAAATCTTAACGACATATTTTCTAATAAACAATGTAAACGACTTCATTTCCCTTTCCCATGTCCAGTTCTTTCTTCCCAGCATTGCACGAACACCTGGATCCAAATACCTGGGCTCTATTTGATTACTCGCTGAGTCACCTACTTCTCCAGGCCTTGGTTTCCTCCTTTTGGTGGAAAGGGGGTACAAGTGACCACCAAAGCTTTGCGCTGCTCCCACGTGCATCTGTTTCCCCAGCTCTGCAGGACAGCTGTGTGCACTCCTGGAGGATGAATCTTCACCTGTCTCCCTGTGTTTATGCTATTTTTCTTTCCCATCACTTTAGATATGAAGGCTCCAAAACTATGGCATTCATGTTCCGGGAAAGTAAATAAAACTAACCTGAAGCAGCCCCTGAGAGAAAAGCAACAAGGAATTTAGTAGAATAGCAGAGTAGGTGTCAGATCTGGGTAGTTCCTCAGTCATTGATCCCCCCTTTCAGCCACTGCAAAACTAGAAATAAGAACTTCTGAAAACATACCTGCAATCAGACTACCATCCCCTGCATACAATCCCCCTTCCAAAGTTCTGGATCTGAAGCAATTTGGAGCCTCTAGGTAAAAGACAGTCCAGTCAAAGAGAGTCCCAGATGAGTGTCTAAGCCTCTGTAGACATAGTTTTCTGTTTCTTAGGCCTTTGCAAGTCTGCCTGACATAAAAAGAAATTCTGGTGTTTCTTCAAGTTCCTACTGGGAACCCTGAGGGGAAGAGATCAAGTGTATACCTCCAAAGTCCCCTCTGCAACCTTGCAGAAGCAATCTGGCCAGTAGCTCCATTAAAGCAGAGAACTCTCTTCATCCTCTGGAGATTCAGAACCAACATGCTTTTCCCTCCATTATGGCTCACATCATAAGCCCAAGACAGCCCCACTACAAGCCTAACATAGTACATTGTGAAGGTTACAACTTAATGTTCACCAGAATCCAAATCAAAGAGACCTGAGGTATCATAGGACTATGATCCTAGCAGCAAACAGACCCAAGGCTGGGCCTACTCTTTGCTGAAGCTTCCTACATAATGTGAGGCTTGACTTTAGTAAATGCTGCAGAAGTCACTGGTTAGTTTTTAGCTCTTCCTATGACAGTTGTCCTCTGTCTCTTGGTGAGGTACTCGCCTTCCTGGGAGATTGCAATGGCTGTAAGAGAACAGTAATAATAAGAGGTGAGCACTACTTGTATAATATCTTATCTAAATTTAAATATATGGTTAGACATTATTAAATCTATGTAAGAAATGAGGATACTGAAGGGTAACAATATCAGGTCATCTCCAAGAACAAAGGCAGTAAATGGCCCCAAGCCTGTGTCTCTTGTAGGGCGCCCTGGATGACATTGCTATAGACCCACAGATGTACAGCACCAGCTTCTTTCCTCTACTTCAGCTACAAGAGATGGCCGGTCAAGTCAGTTGTCTCCAGCTTGGCTGAGCATGAGGATCTATAGGAATGCCAAACTCTGCCTCCTCTCCAAGGCTTTCAGATTCAGGGGCCTGGGATGAGCCACAGACCTGAGTTTTTAAATAAGAATTCTTACTGATTCTTACCCAACTGAAGAGCCTTACAGTTCCCTTCCAGAACTAGGCAGGAGGACACTTGGGGAAATACCTAGTCACCTGGCCCTCTCTACACTCACTGTCAGTGTCCGCCTCCTGGCTCTGCTCCCACCACCACTTTGTCTCGTTCCCTCCTGGCCAAAGCTGGGAATGCACAGCCAGACACACTGGCCCTGTATGCCTAGCCCCCTGGCCTGCTTCTGCCTAAGTTGTCATTCTCAGTAAATTTTCCTGCTCTTAGCATCGCATGCTCCTGTTAGATATTTTTTAAAAATAGGCAATGCACATACATTGTTAATCTCCAAAATTACAAAACCATACACTGAGAAATATTTCTGCCCAATCTCACCATTCATCTACAGATGTTTCACCCCAAAAGGGACCAAATAAATGTTTTTTTTAAAATACAAATGGTATCTCATATTGGTTCCATTTTGCTTTTCGATTATTTTGAGGAAAATGTGTTTTGAAAATTGTTCCAGATACAGTTCATAGAATGGTTCGTAGCTTAATTCTTCATTATATGATTATGTCATATTTTTTTTAACCATCACCTTATTGATAGCTATTTCTAGTCTTTAGCTGTTACCAAAAATATTTTTATCTGAAGTCTCTAACCCGAGTCCCTGGTTTCCTGGAGCTGGAGACTCCAAGGATGGGTTAACAAGTCTGCTAAGTTCACTTATTCTCAGCCCAGTGAGCTCCTGGCAGACCCTATCTCAGCTTCTGAAACTAAGTCTACTATAACCAGGAGACTGCAAAGTTTTTCTCTGTCGATGGACTGTTCTCTTAGACAACTCTCCTTGCCTGGGTTTCAAGTTTTTGAGCACCCTTTGTGATGCTAACTGGCCTCTTTAACGGTTATCTCTGGCCAGGACTCTTCCCCCACCTTCAACCTTTCCCAGTTCTTCATGTGTCTGAGGTGGCCCAGCGTACTGAAGCTCATGACCTAGTACAATTTACATGCTGTAGTTCACCCCTAGATAAAACTGAGGTAGGTGGCATTCATTTTAGAGCCATTCTCCCCATTTTCTTTGGACCCCACATGCCCTCAAAATGTTCTCAGGGCCCACAGAGTTTCCTCTGGGCACTCTGCCTGGATTATCCTTCTGTATTTAATAGTATTGTGTCCCAGATTTCTGTTGCTCACTCCATCTGTCTCATCCTCCATTTCCTAAGGGTCCCGTTAAGATCATCTGCATGGCAGATGATGTCATCAGTGTGATAGTGCTCCCAGAGACATTTTCATCTTGGTTGGCAACTTCCAGAGGTATCTTATTTGAAAAAGAATGGTATTGTAGAGAAGTTTCCACATCAAGGTAGGGCAGGGGTGAGATATTGTAAAAAAGGGTGGTTCTAGGAGGTAACACTTAGTGACTGAAAAAAAACATCTTACTGTATGATACCAACAAGCCCTCACTTCACAAAACCTAAGTTCCCTCGTAACATATTCCCTATAATGACATTGAGGACAGCAAAGGTAACTGATGAGAAATTACTTAGCAACCAGTAAAACTTGTTCAAATACAAGGTATTATTATTCTTGCAGTAGCACCCACAAAGCCTGAAACTTTGACCCACCAAGAATACCAGCCATTGCACAGCAACTACTTTGCAAGAAAGACAAAAGACAAAATTGTTTTATCTTGTCTTCACCCCATTCTCTAGAAAATTCTAACAACCAGAGAAGGTCTTGTTAAAACCTTTGTACTTCCAGTTTCACCTCTGATTTGTTCACTTTGCCTCAAATCTGAACTTTAATATCTTAGGTTTATATAGTAACAACTTCTCTTGTTACAGATAGATATTCAACTTGAATTTATTTTCATAGATGCTAAGCATTAATGTGTTGTTTCTACATCTTATCAGTTCTCCATAACTTAGGGAGGGCATAAGAAGTATTCCTTGCATCTGTTATTCAAATTATGTCTTTCTGTGTATTCAGTTTACTATAGCTCCTCAGGGTCGTGAAGTCTGTTGAATAGCTTAAAAGAATGTGGACAGCTTCCCTCCTCAAAATTGAGATGAGATTGCCAGAGTACTCTTGGGTGTTCCCTGAAGTGTGCAACTTGAATATCATAAGTGCAGATGATTTTTGTCCTTTTCTTTCCCTTTTTTTTTTTTTTTTAGGAGAGGGCTTGAGATAGGGTCCTGCCTTATAGTTCAGGGTGACCTTGAACTCACTATGTAGCCCATGATGGCTGCCAACTTTTCTTCTTCTGAGATCAACTCAGAAGAAAAGCAAGTTCTAAGTTTCAAAAGCTTATCCCCATTCTAACTTGAGCTCTACAGCAATCCTAGGGCAAACTAGAATCCTGAGAAGTGAAGACATTTTTCTCTAGGCCTCATGGTTAGGAAGTAACTTGACCAGGATTCATAAGCAAAATAAAGAAAATAGGTATCCTCAAGATTTTTCATCATTGCAAGCAAGGGGTACACTGGGCCTCTGAGTGGGATAAGCAAAATGAATGAATGAATAATTGACAATTAAGTATATATATATATATGTATATCTTTATTGTGTATATATCAATCTATATGTAAGACTAGTCATATCTATGTGCTCACATAAATTGTAAATAATCTATTTTATTTATTTATTTATTTATTTGTTTGTTTGTTTGTTTGTTTGTTTGTTTATTTTTTGAGACAGGGTCTCGCTTTGGAGTTCAGGCTGGCTCTGAGCTCACTATGTAGTCCAGGCAAGCTGCGCACTCAGCAATCCTCCTGTCTCTGCCTCCTGAGTGCTGGGATTACAGGCGTGAGCCACCATGCCCGGCATTGTGGTATGGGTGTTGATTGCTGGTGGGCGTGAGTCTCCACGCCCAGCATTGTATGTGGGTACCGGGGATCGAACTCAGGACCTTGTGCTTGCGAGGCAGGCGCCGGAACCACTGAGCTAACCCTCTGGCCCTATTTATTTATTTTTGAGACAGGGTCTCGCTTTGTAGTTCAGGCTGGCTCTGAGCTCACTATGTAGCCCAGGCAAGCCTCAAACTCAGCAATCCTCCTGTCTCTGCCTCCTGAGTGCTGGGATTACAGGCGTGAGCTACCATGCCTGGTTTTTTCTTTATTTTTTTAAACAAATCTTCTTATTCTTTAATAGCCTCAGATTAAGAATTTGTTGGGGCTGGAGATTTAGCTCAGTGGTTCCAGCGCCTGCTTCGCAAGCGCAAGGTCCTGAGTTCAATCCCCAGTGACCACATACAATGCTGAGTGTGGTGACTCACACCCACCAGCAATCAATACCACATACCACAGTGCTGGGTGTGGTGGCTCATGCCTGTAATCCCAGCATTCAGGAGGCAGAGGCAGGAGGATTGCTGCATTTGAGGCTCACCTGGGCTACATAGTGAGCTCAGGGCCAGCCTGAACTACAAAGTGAGACCCTGTCTCAAAAAAAAAGCATTTGCTTAAGTTTTATATATTACTTCAACCAGTTGTTTCAGTATCAAAATCCAGTCAGGCTGGGCGTGGTGGCTCACGCCTATAATCCCAGCACTCAGGAGGCAGAGACAGGATTGCTGAGTTCAAGGCTTGCCTGGGCTACATAGTGAGCTCAGTGCCAGTCTGAACTGCAAAGCGAGACCCTGTCTCAAAAAAAAAAAAAATCCAGTCAGAATCTTTAAGCTGTCTTTTATGTCTTTGTGCATACATGTACCTATCTATGTGAAATCTGGCGTCTGGTTTTGGTCCTCCTGTCTATTCAGCACGCTTTTCCCACCACTCCTTTAGAATAGGATCTCATTGTCTGCGGAAGACATGTAGGTTTTGTCCATATTTATCCATAATTATTTCAATAGCACTCTAGCTTTCAGGTGAGAAAACTGAACTTCTATTTGGACACGAAGTTGAAGATATCTGTAGACAGATGTAAGATGAGAGTCAGGTGGGTGGCCTTCAGCCAGGGGCCGTTGGGGTGGGAGAGTAAATGCCACTTTCACTCACTCTCAGCTGGGATGACTCCGGACTCACGCTCTCTACCGCCATCAGAGCTCCCCAGCAGCACCAAGCCCCTGTGGGCCTCAGGGTTACTGGTTTAACGCACCTTGGTTGGCTCCTTCTCTTAACCCACACGAGAGAAGGCTTCCTGGGGTCAGCTCCCCAGTTAATCCTCATCTCTGCTTCTGCTTCTGGAGGAATACTAACTAAGACACACTCCAACACTGAATCAGCTTTCTTAACTCTCACATTTTGCTGTTTCTTTTCCTGGTCTTCTGATCATAAAAAGTCTCAACGTATTTTTTTTCTGTATCAACTATTACCAAGTCATGTTTTTCCAATGTTGTATCTTTATGATTGATTTTTTTAACCTAAACCCAGACTGTATGTTTATTCCTGTTATACTCTTGGCTTATTTCCATATTTCAACCTAACAGAATAACTTTGAATATTGATTTGTTCTTTTGCTGTGTTATCTATCCCTTCCAGACATGAGTCATATTTGGAAATCTGATAAGGATGTCTTCTCTGCCTTCTTTTTCACTTTTAGAAAAATGTTGAACAAGGTAGGGCTAGGAACAGAGCACTAAACTAACAAACCCCCACCCCCTTGCTTCAATAATCAAAATTCTTTCTGTAAGAATCTTCACTGCTGGTGATTCAAACTACCTATATGAAATAAACCCAGAGTTTACAAGCTCACTCATAATGTCAGGCAAGTCCAGTTCAGTAGTTTTGTTAGTATTTGGATTATCCATGGCTATTCATACATCTGGTACGTAATTCTGTGACCCTAACAGAAAGCACATGTGGTTAGTTGGTTTGTTACCAGCCACTTTCTATTACTCACTAAGAACTGCAGGATTTGTTCCCCAAAGCTCCCAGTCTTCCTTTGTAAATCATTTCAGCATTTTGCCCGTGAGGGAGGTATGCGTGGTGGGAGTGGGGAAGTGGTGTTCAACATCCACCTTCTCCTTTGATTTGAGAGTGGGAATTCTTATTAATGCCTTCTTTCATAGGCCCATTCATTAAGTTCTTCACAACAGAAACAGTGCTTACTAAGGGAATATGTAAGAGCCTAGGGTGCAGTTTTCTGAGGACATCACCCCCTCTGTCCCTGCTATGAAGGGACACTCAGAAAACTCAGCCATGAGTGCTACCCAGGGCCCAGCAACCCCTCATCAGCCTTCTCAGTTCTGTCCCTCCCCACCCCCACTATCTTCTTACCTCAAATATGTGACCTAAACCTTTGGGCGTTCCATTTACCCCTGGGGATTCAGATGTTTTCTGGTCACAGCTCAGGCCTTTTCCCCCCATACGGGAGGCCCCTCTGCTGAGGACTAACACACTTTGTCACTAGCAGCCACCCCCACTATATTCTCTGGAAATTTACTTTATTTTTGCCTCTCTTTTCATTATCAATGGCCTCATTTGCATTTAGCAATCCTATTCTTTTGGCCTTCTATTCCCCAGGAGAAATATTCCTTGTATATTCTTTCACGTCAGCATTCAACCCACCTTTCCTCTGAAGTTCTTAAGGTGAGGTAGGTATCTCAGTCTTTCCCATCCACCAGCAGTTTTCCTCCTGGTGACTCCGCGATTCTGCAAGAACTATGAGAAGATGACTTTGGTGAACTGAAGCGGGCCCGAGAGTCCAGATGGGCCTTTGCTGTCTGTACAGCGCAGAGCCTGGTTCCCCAGGTCAGTGACTCTATAGATGTTAAGGAAGGAAGTTGAGGGAACAGAATCTTCTTCCAGCCAAGATTGGGGATCCTTGCCACAAACCTTTTCTAGAATGTTCTTGGTGCAGGACAGGGTTAAGGATGATGGGAGACATGGGGAGCAAGAATTGCGTTTTGTGGTACAGAATTGGGTTTCCCCTCACTTTTGAGCAGCCCAGTCTTACTGCCTGAGGAAACCTTGGGAATCAAACTAGCAAGGATTCTTTCTGCTGTGAGACCATTTTGTGCTGAATAACTCAGGCGGAGGAGGAAGCCAGTTTGTGACCTGCAGAGACTATTCACATCCCGGGGAGTTCTGACCTGCTCTACGGGATGAAACTCTAATAGACACCTGCTGCCACCTCCATGGTCAGCAGGAACTGGACTGAGGAGCTGGGAGAGAGCAGAGGAGGGGGGAGCAGGCGGGGGAGAGGAGGACCCGGCCAAGATTCCTGGCTGCTCCCAAATCCCTTTGCAAAGCCATTACCAAAATTGATTTTAATAAGTGAAAGATTTACCTGGGTCGAACATTGTTTTTAACTGGCAGCAATTAATTAATTAACCATCACTAGCCTGGACATCATAATGGGATGATATTTTGATGCTACCACATTATTGAAAAGGACAAGCCATGTTTCCTACCCCTAGTAATCAATTAATCTGGCCCAAATGAAGATCAGATGGCTGCCTGTACTCACAGGCACTTTCTAGCTTCCTCTGCCAGGTCTCCTCATTCCCACTCTAGGGCTCTGTGCCCTGTTAAGTAGTTTGAATTAAGTCAGTCAATGTTAACTCAGTCTTTAAAAAAAAAAACTCATCATAGTTAACTTTAAGAAATCTCGGAAACATCTTCTTCATAATTAATAAATGAAAAATGTTCCTGCAGCTAATCAATAAAGTTGTTAGAGAGAATTGATCGGATGGGGATCTCTTTTTGTGGGTACAATTTTTCACCTATTCAGAACAAAAGACTCCCCAGAGGGCTATCAGTGTGACAGACACTTAGGAGTCTGACCCAAAAGGAAAAAAATTATACAAACACAATTAATTAAAATGTCTGGGAGTGATGTTCTCCATCCTGTGGGCACAAGCTGGGTTCAGCATGGAGGTGGTTAACAGGAAACTTTGGGAGAGCCAAGGGTACCCCAAGTGCCTGGGCCTTCCCACGTTTGAAGCCTGCGCCCTGAAGACTGTAGTCTCATCTTCTTTGGAAAGCCACAATAGGAATGGTGCCCATGTCATTCCAGTGTATAAGGCACACGGGAGCCTCCCTTGTGTGGAGCAGCTAGAAGGCAGGGGGTACACACATGCATGGGAATCTGCTGGACTGGAACAATGTCTTGAAGATTTTTTTTTTATATGTAAAGGATTTAGCATGTTCAGGAGCAAGAAACTCCAAATGCCCCACTAGGTCCAAACTTAAGAATTATTTGTACAGATCTTTGATTCATGCACATCTACTGAATCAGACTCATGACACTCGGGCTGGAGGAATCCGTGTTTTTAAAATATGCCCCAGATGAGAACCCTCATTCTCATCAGTGTGCAGTTGCCACATTATCTTTCCATTTTCATGTTTCCAGCTAAATATAGGCAATGAATCACATGTATCACAGCCCCTGCCCTTTATCTTTTGTTGGACAAGTCGTAAAACATGATATTTGTTCAGCCCTTACCACATGCCCACCACTGTACTGAGTACCTAATGTGCATTAGTCACTTAATCTTCACAGCAATCCCATATGATAGACAACAAGATTATCATCTTACAGATGAGTAAATGAGGCTTAGAAAGATGCAGTCACTTGGTAAAGGTCACCCACTCAGTGAGAGGCCTCTAGGTTTTGGACCTAGCTTGCTTGTTCCAGTGAATGTGCTTTTATGCTGTGATACGTTGCCCACCATGAGCAATGGGCAGCCGGGAGGACAAAGACCAGAGGGCATGGACTGAGGCTCTGAACATGCATACTTTGAATGGAACATCTGTAAGGCAAACAGCCTCTTACACCCAGATTCATGGAGTTTAGTTCATATCACTAAGTGGATTAAAGGAACATTTTGTCCCTCATAGTAGAATGCCGACTTGCAGTCTTTTCCAAGCTACAAAATGAAAACAGAGCCGGGCGTGGTGACTCAAGCCTGTAACCCCAGCATTTGGGAGGCAGAGGAAGGAGGATTGTTGAATTCAAGGTTTTTCTGGGCTACATAGAGAGCTCAGGGCCAGCCTGAACTACAAAGCGAGTCCTTATCTAAAAAAAAAAAAAAAAAAAAAAAAGGAGACAAAAAGTAAATCAGAAGAATTTTCCCAATGCCTTTTTGGTCAGTACGCTTGGTCTTTTACTATAGTAACTATAATGTAATTAACTAGTGACCAATCATTTTCTTGGACCACTAGAGTTCTAAGATCCTTCCCAGATCCATTGAAATAGGTGATTCATCTCTCAGGTTAGGCATGAGAATCAACAATGTAGGGCTTTCCCCCAGTGGCTCTATTTCCTATTCCCAACCAAATGCTAGTTAGAGGTATAATCGGAAGTATGTTGAATAATAAAAGTTCCTATCATTTATTGCTGTGCCATAAACCACCCAAAAACAATGGCTTAAAATCACTAGATGTCTAAAAATAAAGATGTGTGTAGCTTACCAGGCTGTGTTTGAGCAGACCACACAGGAAGGGCCCCTCTCTGCTTCAGAGAAAACCAACTGGGGCTGTGGTAGAATGGACCCAAACAGCCACTTCCAACATGGCTGCTAAATTGCCACTGGTTGTGGTTGGCAATGACTCCCAAGACAAAAGTGGTGGCTGCCAATAAAACCCAATCATTTAAACCCAATCATGTAAAAAATTCAGACACATTCTCCTGGCCAGCCAATCATAGAGCTAGATTCAAGGAGAGGGACATCCACTCACTCACAGTGGAAGGAGTATTAAAGAACTTGGGGCCATGTTTTAAAATCACTAGAGTCAGAATGACTATCTTGTGCCACCCTCTACAACTAATTGTGTCACGTTAAACCTGGGCAGCCTTAGGCTCTTTATGAATGATATGAAAAAATTGGGCCATGTTATTGCCTAAGGGTCTCTGGCCCAATGTTCATATGTCACCTGTATAGGAGGTAGGGCCTTTGAGTGCAAAGAAACTCCTGTGTAAGGGTTACCTTTGTTTTTTTAATGGTTAATATCAAGATTCTTTCACCTACGTCTGAAATCCATGTCCTTCTGGGGCTTATTTAGCTCAGCAGCAGATTTAGGTCTATTTCAGAAATCCCCCTGAGTTCCAGGGAGGGCTGCAGAGGTTAACTTAACTACTTGGAGGCAGGCTTAGTTACACTGCTATCATCTCTGTCAGACTGGCCAACCCAAGGACCATGATGCAGCCTGCTCAGAATCTAAAGGTTATTGTTCAGGAGAATATGGGGAAAAAAAACAAGTGGCTACTTCAGTTTATTTAAATTTCTTCTCCAAGATCTGCCTGAGAGCAGGCATTAAATGTCTTCATTTTAAGGAAAGATGGAGGATAAATGATAGAAGGATTTGGGAAATACATTCTATTTCCTCATCACAGGAGGTAGCCAAATGCTGCTGCTTCCGTTTTGCAATGCTAGAGAAGCCGAGGAGATCAGAGAGCTAATCATTCCAAAACCAGGACACAAGATGAAGAGCGCTTCCTAAGACCTCAGTCCGGTAGGTGGCTTTATGCATAATTTCCAATGTAGACCCGGACGCAGCCATATTAATTTTTTTTCCTGTGGGTGTTGCAGGGCACCTGTTCAAGGAGAGGTGGTCAGGGGAGATAAGGAAAACAAGCAGTGGAGAAGTGCTGACCTCATTTACTGGCTTCTGAGCCCACTGAAGAAATTACAAACCAGAGAGAAGTCAGAAAGTCATCTCAGAAAGGCAGTGTTGACCAAAACAAGTGGGTTTTTAATATTCCTCTTCAATTCTCATTTGAATATAAGACTGTGTCATTTATAAGTTATCTTTCTTTATACAATAGATGAGTTTCAAAGAAGTATTATGTAGAAATATTTTCTGAATAGATTTTACTTTAGATGTGAAATGAAAAGTGCTTATTTAAAGGACTTGAGATAAATTAAATTTCTAATGATCTAGATTGTCCATGCATATGTTCTCCATCCATGTTTTAAAAAATCAGAATAATCTCTGAT
This sequence comes from Thryonomys swinderianus, assembly GCA_004025085.1. Lineage (NCBI taxonomy): Eukaryota > Metazoa > Chordata > Mammalia > Rodentia > Thryonomyidae > Thryonomys > Thryonomys swinderianus. The sequence goes on from PVIC010005365.1 coordinate 22,011, forward strand.
ATCATTTTTAGTTCTAATATTCTGATGCTAGGAACTTGTTAAAACTTTTTTTTTTTTGACACAAGATCTCACCGTGTAGCCCAGGTGACCTTGAACATGCCATGGTCCTCTTGCTTCAGCCTCCTGAATTCTGGGATTATAAGTGGCTTATAAAAACTTTTTTAAGACCCCCAGATTCAATTAATCAGATTCTGTTCCTGGGTTTGGAATGTCCTCTTACTGCTATCTCCACACAATATTTTTTTTAAGCACAGTAATGCAAACTTTCCACAGTAGTATATAAGGTTAGTGGGTTCTTAAGAATTTTTGGGATTACTCCTTGTGGCCATTTCAATGAAAACTAAGGACTCAACCTGTCAGGGACCTTCTTGTTATTTCTGAATGACAGAAACCGAATTCACCCTGGTTTAAACAAACAAACAAAATGTTGAACAAAAATTTGAACAAAAGGGCCGGAGGATTAGCTCAGTGGTTCCGGCGCCTGCCTCGCAAGTGCAAGGTCCTGAGTTCGATTCCCGGAAACCACATACAATGCTGGGCGTGGAGACTCACGCACCACATACCACAGTGCTGGGCGTGGTGGCTCACGCCTGTAATCCCAGCACTCGGGAGGCAGAGACAGGAGGATTGCTGAGTTCGAGGCTTGCCAGGACTACATAGTGAGCTCAGGGCCAACCTGAACTACAAAGCGAGACCCTGTCTCAAAAAGAAAAAAAAAAAAAATTGAACAAAATGTTGGGAACAAACTTATTGCTTATACACAGGAAAGATTAGGAGCCAAATCTTCAAGAGTAGACTGTTCCAGGATTTCAAAGTATAGCAGCTCACCATGTCTCTCTGTGGCATGTTGTCTCCTTTGCCAACTTGGTTTTCTCTACATGATGCAAAGACAGCTACCAACAAAGACAGTCACATACCAGTGTGGCAACTTTAGCTGAAAGGATTCCAACGACCTCTCTGGATATGAACTAGCCCATGTGCCCAATTCTGAAGTCACAGGACTGAGGATAGAGTCAACTCAGGTCTGAACAATGCAGACTGAATTTGAGCAGAAGTTGGCCAAAAGTTGGTGTTTATTACTAAAAGAAAAATAGAAAGATGTCAGGCAGGCAAAAAAGAAAACCTTGTCCAGTGGAAATATACATGCCACTGAGAGTTTCTGAGAGTTGTCATTAACAAAGGACCCAAACTATAGTATATCAAAGTTCTGGAGACTAGAAGTCCAACATCATGGTGCTGGCAGGGCCTTGCTGTCTTGGAAACCTGTAAGGGAGAATCCTTCCTCGCCTCTTTAACTTCTGGCAGCTCCAGGCATTCCTTGGATTGCAGTAGCATCACTCCAATCTCTGCCTACCTCTCTCTATCTTCACATGGCCTGCTTCCCCATATCAGATGTTTGCCACCCTCTCTTAGAAAGATACCAGCAAAGTAATAAAAGTTTCTTCCCCAGATCCTTAACTAATCCTATCTGTGATCACCTTATTTCTAAATAAGACCTCGAGAGTTCCAACTGGACATTAATTGGAGAGAGGCACTTTTCAAATCTATTACATACCTAATAATGCACACATCCATAAAATTTTCCATATACTTTTATCAGGTTCATGGCATCACTCAAGTCTATTCCATAAAGGAGTATGATCATAGATTTAGACGGCTGGACCAGATTTTTCTTTTTTTTTTGAGGCACGGTCTCGCTTTGTAGTTCAGGCTGGCTCTGAGCTCACTATGTAGCCCAGGCAAGCCTCGAACTCAGCAATCCTCCTGTCTCTGCCTCCTGAGTGCTGGGATTACAGGCATGAGCCACCATGCCTGGCACTAGAGTTTTCTTTTCTTTTCTTTTCTTTTCTTTTCTTTTCCTTTCTTCTTCCTTCCTTCCTTCCTTTCTTTTTCCTTCCTTCTTTCCTCCCTTCCTTCCTTCCTTCCTTTCTTCCTTCCTTCCTTCCTTTCTTTCTTTCTTTCTTTCTTTCTTTCTTTCTTTCTTTCTTTCTTTCTTTCTTTCTTTCTTTCTTTCTTTCTTTCTTTCTTTCTTTTCTTTCCTTTGCATTACTGGGATCAAACTCAGGCCCTTGTGTATCCAAAGTTGGCACATGAGCTAAATCTCCAGCCCCAGAGTTTTCTTAACCTTATCAAATTTATATATGGGGGCAGATAATTCCATGTTGTGAGGGATATTTTGGGTATTATAGGATGTTAGCAGCATTCTGGACCTCTACTCTTTAGATACTGATAGTATGTCTTCCACTTATGCCAACTAGAATAACTTTAGATATTCCAAGTGACACCTGCTTGGGAGGAAGACACTGTCCACAATTAAGAACAACTGACCTACATTAAAGCTGTCAGCACATATAAAGCCAGTTTGGTAATACAGCAATTTTGAGTACGTATACAGAGAGGGCTCCCACACCAACCACACAAGAGTAATCATGGCAACTTGTTTGTAGCAGTTGGCAGTTGGAGTTCCTTTCAAATGCTTGCTAGGGCAGGATGTTAATGATGAAAGATGTCACACCATCCATTATCTTCGTGTCCAACCTCTCCACCATCAGCCATGTTACTAGGTCAAGACTTCAGAATGTTCAAAGCTCCAATTTGACATCTTGAAATGTATAGATATACATTATAGATAGCTTTGGTTAACCTTTCTCTGAAGACTCCCACTCTTCTATTGCTTATTGTTTGGGAAGAAACAATGTTTCATCCATCTCTATTTCCCTCTATGACCCAGCTCAATGCCTTATACTTAAACATCATTCAATACATGCTAAATCTATTAAAATATAATACTATTACCTGGAATTTATTTGTTAATTCTACATAAGATATATTGAGATCACTTGAGATCAAAATAAATGTTTGATTCTTAAGAAAATAATCTATTTTTAGAAGGAAAATATAATTTAACTTAGTTGCCTTACATAAATAGGAAATCTGATTATTCTTTGATCTTACTTTTCCTTTTTAAAATTTAATTCACGGAGAGATGACCAATTATGGATGACCCATAGCTTAATAACATATCTGTTAATGTTCTAGAAAAAGAGTGAATTAAATTAAATATTAATAGGTTTTGAATTGATTTAAGGAACTAAAACAAATAGATATCATATACTGTTGGATATAATTCTGTATATTTCTACTGCAGATTGACTTTACATTGGGAAGTAAAAGAGGATCCTTTGCTTGCATCTTCAGAATCCATTTTCCTTAGGTCATAACCATGCATAATAAACTCAAAAAGCAAGAGGTAAAGCATGGCTGGTGCATATAATTTGTGCATTCATTTATCCTTTTATTCATCTCCTCACCCATTCAGCAGCATCCACAGTCAACTCCTGGGTCAGACATTGTTCTAAGTCCCAGGGATTAGAGTCTAAACTGGAAACTGTCCCAGTCCTCAAGGAGCTGTCTGACTGTTAAGAGGGAAGGCATGAAAACAAATGGGATAATTAATAAGACACTTGAGGGCCTGTCCACGAGACTGAGACACTAGGACTGGGATGTTGTGTAGAGAAAATGGGAGTACAATGTAGACAGATCTACCTGGGGAGAATGAGGAAAGTCGTCTTGGAGAAAATGACCCTTCCATCAACACAGGGTGGCTTGAAGAACAGTCACAGTTATGTCCCTGGGGCAGGAAGACGCTGAGATTTGGAATATGACAGAGCAGTGGGTCATGGAGCTACTGCCTGATGGTCCCTAGCTTTGAGGTAGTTGTGTGATACTGGGGAAATAGCTAAGGCCCCTAGATGGCACCACCGGTAGCCTGAGAAGATGAAGGCGAATGAGGCTGGCAGGAACCTCTAACTAGTGAGACCAGAGCAGGACCTGCTAGACGGAGGGCCTGTCCATAGTCTGAGGCACTAAGGAAGCCTACCTTAACGGTCTAAGAGCACAGGCTCTGGACGGAAATCTGAGTTCTAATGCAAGTTCTAATAGAAGATCTGAGTTCTAATACTGACCTTTACCTTGAACCTTTATCTTGAACCAGAGAATATGAGTATTCATATTGTTAGAAGAAATGACCTAATGTTCTTGAAGCAGGATCTAGCACATAGTGACAATCACTGAATAGCAGATACTGCCATCATTTTTTTTTGAGGCAGGGTCTCGCTTTGTAGTTCAGGCTGGCCCTGAGCTCACTATGTAGCCCAGGCAAGCCTCGAACTCAGCAATCCTCCTGTCTCTGCCTTCCAAGTGCTGGGATTACAGGCGTGAGCCACCACGCCCAACTGCCATCATTTTATTATTAAAATGCACAGAAAGGATCAGAGAAACACATTTTAACACATTAACAGGTATTTGCTTATTCTAGAAGTATGTATTGAGTTATTGTGGCACTCATTTTTTTTTAATTAGTGGAGAAAAAAGAACATTTGTGGCCTAAACTTAAGAACTCAAGAGAATCTGTGAACTTGAACAGGGAAAAATGCATCTTTATTTTCATTACATTAAAATCTAGCATTTCCTTAATTTATAAGCATAGGCAACCAACCATGTTCTGTTCCTGTGGCTTTGTCACCCACCAAAATAGAAATTTTCACATCATATCACAGGCATTACAGCTGTTTGTCAGAAATAGCAATGCTTCAGAATCTGGAAGTCAGTCAAGTACTTGTAGATGCTGTTATTTTATGCGTCAATAAGTAAGCACATATAGCCCTGAATCATAAACTGTGGATCTTCTATATTTCACTAATTATGTATGAATATAGTTGGCTTCCTTTGCAAAACTGCATGCTGTATCTCATGCGTTTATAAGTCGTTATTCTGGAAAGAAACCTGTAGGCTTTCTCCAACGATGTCAGGGAACACACAAAGGTTAATACCTGGAGTATACTCAAGTCTGAGAAGGACAGACAGAAACAAACAACTTCATGCCAGAGAGTGACAGTGCAATGAAGACTAAAAGGCAGAGAAAAGACTTGAGAGGAGCGGGTTGATTTAAATGAGAAGGCCCTCCGGAGGAGGGGACGGTGGAACATAGACCGCAGGACGCCAGGTGGAGGATTTCGGTCCCAGTCACCATGCGTGCGTGGGGAGAAGGTCCCCAGCAGGGTGGAAACTCTGAGCTGAGAGAGCCTTGGTGTGTGCCTGGGCAGGAGAGGGTGCGGTGGGAAGCTGGAAGCAGCCAGGCCTAGAGGGGAGAGGGCCAGGGGGAGACCTGGGGCCCCTGCCTTACACAACGGTCCCAGCACCTGGCCAAATAGGAAATCAAAGCTGACATTCTGTGAATGGAGGGCTCAAGACAGGGGTTCACTCCCAGTGAGATTCCCTGTGTCATTGTCAAGGGTGAGTCAGGCGGCAGCGGCCAAGGACCTGATTAGAAGCCTGTAGGAAGAGCCAACCTGTGTCGCCTCAGCCCACAGGCTCCTGGGCCAGAGGAGGGGGCACATGGGTGAATGTCAAAGGCACAAGCCACTGTTGTCTCTGTGATAATGGTTGGCATCCTTTGTTTTGTTTTTTCATTATTCAGTAAACTTTATTGGTACATTATATACACAGCTCACAATCACACACAACATTGGGGAATTTGTACCAATATGTGACACAGGTCAATTCTCATTTTTACCCACATCCCACCCACCCCCCTCCCCACCCCCTATATACATACTCTTTTATTTTTTTTCCAAATCATATATATTCCTTCCCCTCATTACGTTCCCACACAAAATTCTTTTTGGATATTTCCCATTCTACAAAAACTATCATACATTCTAGAGTTCCTTTACCTCTACAGGTGCTTATATCAAAGAAAAGATCCAGTATTTGCATATCTGTGTTATATTTATTTCACTTATTAGTGTGTCCTCCAGGTCTCCATTTGCACATAAATGAATGAATCTTGTCATTCTTTATGGCAGAGTAATACTCCATTTTTTAAAAAACACATCTTCTTTATCCAGTCTCCAGTTGATGGGCATTTGGGTTGTTTCAAGATTGAGCTATCACAAACTGAGCTGCTATGAACAAGGGTGTACATCTGTCTTTCCAATGTGATTTTTTAAATTCCTTTGGGTATATTCCTAGAAGGGGGATAGCAGGGTCGAATGGGACCTCTAGTCCTAGTTTTCTGAGGAATCTCCACACAGATCTCCACAATGGTTGCACAAGTCTGCAATCCCACCAGCAGTGAAGAGTAACCCTTGTTGTTAACTCCACCACACAATACCTCTGCACCCTACCCGACTCTCTCTTCCACCTGCCAGAGTCCATCAGCGAGAAACTATACAGCAACAGGAAGACAGCAATGTGAATATCTACAACATGTCATGAGCCAAACACCATTCTGAAAGCTTGACTTATAGGATTCTTAGCAAACAACTTACTGAGAGAGGGATATTATTATTAATTCCGTTCACAGTTGGAAAAGCAAGGCCCAGAGAGGTTGGTTAAATGGCAGGCCCTCGCACCTAGAACTGATCAGTGGCTGGGCTGGGGTCCACACTTTATGACTCTGGAAGCTGTGGAACCTTGTCTTAACAACCTTAGCAACCTGGCCCTTCATGGTGACCATGCCAGACATTCAGAAGACTCATATCCAAAGCCAGAGTGCCAACTGCTATTTGGAAAGGACTCCACACAGGTGGCCTTCAACTCCCAACTATTCCATTCCTCTCATCCACTTGGAACTAGTTACTGTGACAAGAGAAATCAAAGACTCCAGATGGCCAGAAGTAAAACTCTCTGAATGGAAAGTGACAAGCTTAGAAAGTTCTAGAATGGAGTCTCTGAAAAACCTGAGAAAAACCACATCTCCTCCTCTCCAGGGCATGATGAGTGATTTTAACAAGGCTATCGCTCACCTCCTACTATAAAAAACTGGTGAGAACCTAGGGCAGCCAGACAAAGCCCTCCAGGAGCCCTTCTGAGAAACACTGGGGCTACTCTTCAGGGTGCTGCTGGAGACACAGGACCTGTAGGAGATGTTTGGAAATTTGGAATCACTCAAGCAACTCTTGCTCAGATGGAACCAGCCAGTTACTCTCAGAAGGGAGGACACGTGTGACTTTGGAGCTAGAAGCTTCCCTCTCAATCCTGTTCTTATAAACTTGAACAGTTGGATTCAAAAAAAGGTGAGAGGAACTGTCCAGGATGACACAACCTGGTCTTGGCACAGCCTCTGAATCCCAGCATGCCGGCCCTCTGTCTGACATGTCCCCATCGCCATGCCTGGGCCTGCTTGCTCTTACACAGTGGTGAATGCCGCCTGCTCACCAGCCTCAGAGATGCGGCTGTGCAGCAGCCTCTGAGAAGGAGAAAATGAAGGAAAGGAGAGCTGAGTGACTACGGGGCATTGTTTTGGGAATGGGAACCAGTGTCAACACTTTTCTGTACCTATCACAGAATACTTGAGTCTGTGTAATTTAAAGAGATTGGCTTAATTCATGGTTTCGGAGCTCTTAAGAGTGTGGCACTAGCTTGTGCTGAGTTTCTAGCAAAGGCCACATGCTCTTCCATGAATGGTGGAACCCTGGAAGGGCGCAGGTGGCACGTGAAAGAGATCACATGACAACAAAGGAAGCAAGAGAGCGTGCTGAGGAAGCCACTTCTGCTCTGTAACGACCTATTCCATGGGAACTGCATTCAGGCCCGCCATGGGGCTGGCGTCCCGTGATCTAATTAAAGGCACCACACAGGAGCTCTGGCAAGTACATTTCAACCTGAGTGGGGAGGAATCCTGGCAGCCAGCACCCAGGATGTGCATGTGAACAATTGGAAACCGACGGTGATTTTCTAGACATTCAGGAGAAGGAGCCCTCAAACACAGCTTCCGTGTTTTACTATGGGTCTCATTTTTTTAGAAAATCTGAATTCTCAGCCTCCTCCCACCACCTGAAAAGCAAGGTCAGGACAGGCCATAGGAAGGAGCACACTGAGGTCCAGGTACAGGGGCAGGGAGGTGACTGCTCCCAGCTGGGAGCTCAGGGCTCTAGGTCCAAGTACCTCATCTCCACTGTGTTTTTATTTTAGCTTTATTATGGAAATTCTCCAGCTGACACACAAATTCCTCTGCAGTGTCACCAGCTGCATTAATTATCCCCCTTTGTCCAGTCTAGTTTATATATATATATATATGTGTGTGTGTGTATATATATATATATATATATATACACACACACACACATATATATATATATATATCCTTTTCCCTGTTATCCTCTGATCTACTTTAAAGCAAATTCTAGCTGTTATGTCATTTCATCTAGAAACACTTTGTGTGGATCTTTAGTCAGAAAGATGTTGAAACACACAACATGGTGGTCATGTCCAACAACCCATCCGTACTCAAATTTGCTGAATCATCTTATGAATGTGGTTTCATGGTTGGTTTGTTCAAAGCAAGATTCAAACAATGTGTGCACATATGGGATTTAGTTGAAATGTCTCTTAAATCTCTTTCACTCTTTTAAAAAAGTAACCAGAAAACCACATTTTTGTGGTGAGAGCAAATTAGGGCCTGAGAACAGCCACAAGATCTTCCAGTAGCACCAAGGACCAATGAATGTACTCTTTGCCACTCCTGCCCTGTGGTTCTTGGTTGCATCTGATGCCCCGCAGCATGACCTTGCAGGAAACCTGCGCACAAAACCCTGGCATTGAGATGGGTCATTTTGTATGTGCTGAACTTGATATCACCTAGTAGATGCTCAATAAATCCCCACTGGATGGTGCTGTTCAATCAGCTCTTCACCAAAGAGTGAGTTTTTAAGGAAAGGAGAGCCATCCTTCATAGCTGGAGTTCAAGGATTTCAACAGAAAAATCAGCAAAGTTGAATCTAACATACTCTGACTTCAAACGTACCATAGGCCAGCCATTATTTTAAGCACTTTTTGTGTGTAAATTAATTTGATCCTCATAGTGACACAAAGACCTGAGTGCTGTGCTTGTCCTTCTACAGGTGAGGAGATGTTGCACAGAGAGAATGACCTGCCTGCTTGAAGATAGCAGAGGCAGGAAGAGGACCTGGGCGGTTTGGCTTTTAACCTGAGCGTCATTCACCTGAGCGCCCACACACACTCTGTAGAGTTGCCTCTGAGCAAAAGATCCCATGCTGAATTCACAGCAGATCTCCCAGAAAGGAAGGCAGCTGGCATCATAAAGGGATGACTTGGAGTGGTGTAAACCTGGTGGCATATGCCTAGCAGCCCAGCAGTCTGGAAGGCAGAAGTGGGAAAATCCTCACATTCAGCTGGGCGGGATCAGAAACAATCCGCTGTCACTACCACCACCGTAGCCACTGCCCAGCTCTGGGGCATACAATCTAGGGTGAGGATCCCACCTTGGCTGGGCTGGGGGAACCCATGTTCCTGGCCAGGGCAGTGCCCTCAGGCAGACCTCTCTACTGACAATGGCAAATGCTACCATTGCCAAATCCCACTGTTACTAAAGCTTTTGTGCAGATCAGCTTTATCTGATTTTTGGATGTCTGTGAGTACAAGGGCTCTAAAAACAGAGATCAGTACTGTATGAAAAATGAAGTGTAGGCGGGACAGGGAAGACATGTGAGGGTGCCCTGTGGCCTCCCAGAGTCAAGGCCAAGATCCTCAAGGAGCCGCCTTCCTGTCAGCAGACTGGGAAGAACTGGCTTAATAAATGTCTTACCTGGCATTTGGAGGAGGGCAGGCCCAGCCAGGCCTGGAGTGTCTGGGAAGTGCTGTGGGGCCCGCTGACACTTTCCTGGCCTTTCCAAGGTGTTCTCTTGACAGCTGCTACCTGGGGGCCCCTGGGCTGAAGCAACTGCTCGTGTGAGGTGGTGACCTTCTGAGTCAGATCAGTTAATAAACCTGGCCCGCCCAGGAGCCCAGCGTTGTACCCTTTGTGGTGGCTTCTGCCAAATTCCTCTTGTTGTTTTTGATTCCTTCCTCCTCCCCCTGCCCTGTCCCATTCTGCCTGACATTTCTAAAGCCAAGTTTCGTTACAAGCAATTAGCCTGTGTCAGGGATCTGGGGAGATGGGCTGAGCGCCAAGACGCAGGCAGAGGCTGGGAGAGGAGTGGAAGGGCGCCTGGAAGCCGGAGGCCCACAGGGTCTCTGGGTGGCCCCGTCCAACCACCATCCCTCAGCTGACAGTGCAGCTCCCAGAAATGCCCCACTGAGTCTGCTATTCCCTGCGCTGGAGCCTCTTCCTGCGCCTAATCTAGAAGCCCATCCTCCCGGCTGAGCCTCTACAGCCTGCAGTGCTTAAAGGCCAGAGTTCACCATGCATTTCCAATCTCTGGAAATGCGGCAAAGAAGTTGTACAAGGCCTGGGGTGTGGTGGCACATGCCTGCAGCCCAGCTCTGCAGGAAGCCGCGGAAAGAGGATGGAAAGTTCAAGCCCAACCTGAACAGACTGGCAAATTACAGACCCTATCTCAAAATAAAAATAAAGGGGGGCAAAGGATGTAGCCCAGTACAAAGGCCTTGGGTGTTCCCCAGTCCTGAAAAAATAGTATGTATTTATCCATGATAAGCTCAACGGCATAAGCTTAACAGAAAGAAAACAACTTTACATTTTTTCCTGGAATTTTTTGTTCATTCAGTGTGGCTGTCTAGACATTCAGGTTGTCAACTTTGTGTGCTGACTAGTAAAGACCAGGAATATAAAGTATTTCTGAATCAATGAATTTCATGGGTAGATAACATCTCTCTCATGAGGGGAGGCATCCCTGATGGCAGGCAAAGTGAGGAGGACTAGAGCTGAATCCACATACCCACCACCCAGTACCTCTTCCTCCAACTTGGTTCTGGTGCCCACTAGCCCTCCAACTCCTACACTCAGCCTCTGTCCCCTGGTGTCCCCAGAGGGTTTGCAGCCATTAAACCTGGCAGCTGGTTTCCATGATCTCATGTCTTCAGGGCCAGGCTGCAATGCACCAATTTAAGAAGCCTACATGTCTCTTAAGAGAGACATGAAACCCTTAAGAGAGGGTCTAAGGACTCAGGCAGGCCATTCAGATCTCAGCAGAGGAGTCTTGAGACAGTTCCTGAATTTGATGCAGGGCCCTAGGTGAGCATGGCAGGAAAAAGAGGACACAGAGGCCCAGGGAGGTCATGCAAGCTGCCTAAGGTCAAACACAGTGTTGCATAAATGCTTGTAAGCAGAACTCACATGTCTGGCCTCCCAGTACAGGGCTTTTCCCATTTTCAGAATGACAGTGACTCCCATTCCATCTACACTCCCTGAAAAAAATATAGAAAGAGGATCTGTGCAACAACAAAGATCCAGAAACAGAGCCACACTCACTTTAGTCCCATAGAAAATCGGGTTCTCGCAAACTAATATGCAGCCTTGCTAACTCCATCAGGCAGTAGGAGGCCATGTGCTTTACAAGGTGGAGAGCAATGAATGAATAAAGAAGAGGAGAGAAACTAAATAGGGCACATGTTGGAAGTAGCACCCAAAAAAGTAATACTTGAAGTTTCAAAGATTTGATATATGAAAGAAAAGAAATCAGATAATGTTCTCTTTCTCCTCTACCCATTCTGTCACACACATACAAAATTAATTAATAAATGTCATCTGTTTTGTTTCATAAGAGTCTGGAAGACAGGCAGTTCTGTGAAGTGGGAGGTGGATCGGGAGGTCCTCTTGGAAATACCAGCTACATAGTGGTCTTCAAAATGTGTCCCCTTGACCAGCACCACCAGCATCCTGAGCTTCTTGTTAAAAATACAAGCTCCAGACGTCATCCTAGACCCATCTGACAGGAAATGCCAGGAACGGCTCATTAATGTGTAACTCAGCAAGCACCATCTCCCTGTTGATACCAAGAGCCCTCAGTTACAGGTGCAGCCCAATTTTCTGCACTGGGGACCATCGGGAGTGCAGCATAAAGACCCTCCAACTACTCCTTCTATACTGTTCTTGCCTTTTCTTACCCTTGTCCCTCTTCATTCCTATAGCTTTCTCCTAAACATGTGCTCAAGTATTTCCTTCTCCAAGGATTTTTGTAACATCTCAGTCTTGGATTTAAATGTCAGATGGTCTGAAGGCTGAAGCCTTAACATCCACAACATGCATTCTCCCTGCTACGTCTGTTTAAATACTCATTTCCCTAAGTAGGCTGGAAGTACTTTCAGAAAGTCCCTTGCCCTTGAATGTGCTGTCTCCCAACCTATGACTGGATAAACTTTTGGTGACTCCTAGGTGCTGGGTTTGGAGAGCTTTTCCTCTAGGAACACATGTGTCGATCCAAAACAGAACAAAAAAATACCTGGGGGCAGGGTCCTCGCAGTGTTCTCTCAGGATTCTTCTGGTAGGTCAGAGTGCAACTGTGATCTTTTCCTGCAGGCCCCTTCATGTTATTCCCCACCTAGATTAAAGGCTGAATGCAAACAGAATCCAAAAGACAAAAGACAGGGAGCCAGCAGTGCTGTCAGAGTCTATAAAAGTCTCCGGGGTGACAGCTGAGCTCCCGCCTGCCACTGCTGCCCTGTTGCCCATAAAGAATCGATTTCAGACCTAAGGCCACATGGTGCCCCAGGGCTCCCAGAACCCTTGCAGCCTGAGGTCTGGAGTTGGGAGGAAGAGGGGAGAAGAGGAAAGGGCACCATGGGGTTTAAAAAAGAGTACACTCCCCCCTCTCCCTCACCCCTAACTCTCTGCCTATCCCACTGGCTCCCATGACTCCAATATCTCTTCTCTGACACCCATTTCACTAATCACTAGGGTCACATGAAAATAAATAACTTTCTTTCATGCCTCATGAAAGTTCAATTATGACTCCAAAGACATGGGACTGTACCACATTCCCCTTTGGGCTCCAAGGGCCCTGATAACATATCTTTGCAATAATCACTAAAGTCCAGTGATAAGAATATAGACAACTCCAGAAATTACACTCACGCATCTTGGACTGTAAGAAACCACTTATTTAGTAGAAACCAGTGTGTGTGTAGGTGTGTGTGTGTGTGTGTGTGTGTGAATATGTGCTTGTAATTAGATATCTTAAATGATAGGATTAGTTTGTTTGCTTGTTTATTTTCAGAATATTGGTCACTCATATCAAGTAGTATTTTCCATTTGCAAAGTTCATGTGGAAGAAATAGGAAGTGCCCAGCCATGCGTTACTAGATTTAGCAAATGAAAATTCAGGGGGATAGCAAATCTGAACTTCAAATAAATGAATTTCTTTAAAAAATATAAATATGTTCAAATAGTGCATGCCACATCTGTATCTTAAGAGCATTTCTTGTTTCTCTGAAGTTCAGACTTAGAGTTTGCATGTCCCTCCCCAATTTAATGCTTTGGAATAATACTTGTTCCTAGTATGGCAGCGTGGGAGCCATTGGAATCTTTATCACTGGCAGCACAGGCTTTAGAGGAGATGAACAAAGTTCTGAAGGAACACAACTCATTCTTGAAAAGGAGTTGTTTATAAAAGCAAGATGGACTCCTTTCTACTCTCTGGCTTCTCCTTTCTACTTCTCTTGCTCTGAATCTCATCCTCCACCCATATCATAATGTAATTAACATGATGATAGAGATGAGGGCCCCCAACAGAGGCTGGGTCAGTGGGATCACCTGGTTTTGGACTTTCAGCCTCCCAAACTGCGAGCTAAATAAATCTATTTTCTTCTTTATAGCCACTGAGTCCCAGGTAATGCATCATAGTGATGGAAATCAGACCATGGTAATAAGTGTCTTGTATTTTATCTGGAAACTTTATCACAGGACAGTATAAGTGCAGAAGGGAGAAAGGGGACTGGTAGAAGAAACAGAAAAACTTTTATTACACTTTACTACATTATTTTTTTTAAACCTCAAACCAAAAATCTCTTCTGCAACACATTTTTAAAAAGCAGAAATTAGGCTGCTTTTACATTGACACAAAAGTATCTGCCAAGTTGGGGTCTCAGACGGAGTGATTTTAAATCTCAGAAAGAGCTTAGCTGTTTTTACAAAAAGGAAAGTTGGCAAATGATTAGTGCCGATGTGGTCCGGCCGCTCTTTTGTACTTTGGAAGAAACAATTAAAATGACTGGGACATTAAACTTTAAAGAGCTGGCTTGTTCATGTTCAGAGAGAATTGTTTTAGAAGAGCCTGTTATCTGGGAGAGCAAGGGACATTTTCAAAAAAGGATGTGGTCTCTGGTCAGTCCTTCTGCTTGCAGTATTCTAAATTTTGGAAAATTACTTTAAAATAACTCACAGGTAAACATTACAGCTAAATACGCACAGAGGTAAGAAGCCCTTTCTTACTTGGACCTGTGCACACAACATGGAAAGTTAGTTTTTCATCTTTTATATTATAAACACCACAATATGAAAGATTAAGTAAATTGTGGAAGAGATGGGTGCAGAACAAGCTTCTTTCTCCAGATTGCTCTGTTCCTATGGTATACCACACATGAAGCTAAGATGAGAAAGAAAGAAATAAACCAAATCCCTACTCTAGAGGAAGCTCAGATTTGAATAGGGATGGCAGAAGCAGAGACAGTTTACTTAGAGGAGGCAGTGTAGTTAAAACCACTGCCAAAAGGAATAAAAATGAAGGCTCTGCTGGGCATGGTGGCTCACACCTGTAATCCCAGCACTTGGGAGACAGAGACAGGAGGATTGCTGAGTTCGAGGCTTGCCTGGACTACATAGTGAGCTCAGAGCCAGCCTGGACTACAAAGCAAGACCCTGTCTTAAAAAAAAAAAAAATGAAGTCTCCGTGTTGGGAAAGGGCTCAGGTGGGGCTTAGCCCTGGCACTTGGCTGGTGTCTAAGTCTTGTTTTTTTTATTAGACACCTTTCCTTGCTAGAACAAAGTACCTGACATAAAGGATAAGAGGGTTACATTGGTTCACAGTTTCAAAGTTTGTAGTCTGTGGTGAGCTCACTTTAAGGTGGAAATATCATGGTAGACTGGCAAAGCAGAGGAAAGCTGCTTACCTCATGATGGTCAGAAAGCAGAGAGCACAGGAAGAGCCAGAGAGAAAAGAAAGGCTGGGACAAGGAAATATCTTTGTAGGTTATGCCTTCAGCTACCTACCTCCTCCACTCAGACCCCAGCCCCTAGCAGCACTGGCAAATATAAACTTATCAGTGAATAACTAACAATATTAGCATCTTTTGATCTAACTACCTGCCAAGACTCTCACCTCCGAACGAATGAGCCTTTTGGGGGACATGCTTTTAGTTAAACCATAACATTCTGCACATTTATAAAATGAAAATAAATGTAGGATTCCTTCTTTAAACTGTGTAGGTTAACTACAGGAAGTTGAGGGCTGAACATATTACCCATCACATGGCAAGTGCTTTGTAAGTCATAGCCACTACTGTAAGTGGTATACCTTTTGAGGTCTATGGGAGTACAAAGCAAGGAGACTGTCACTCCTTGGTTGGATAAATGGCAAAGGACATGATGAGCACCTCCATGGGGTAGCTGAGGACCTGAAGGCTTTCCTTCAAGATGATGGAGAGAGTATGGAGCTTCCAAGACAGTGGGGTGGCAAAGTCATCACAGAGAATGATGGTGTTCGGAGCAGCAGTGGTGGTGTGTGATCTTCTATGCCATGGTCCCTGACTCCAGGTGCCACGACCTTCTAGAAACATGCAAAAGCCCTGACGGGATGTTAAGAGGGTAGGAGTATCATGTGCATTTCTTATATCTCCCAGATGGGGCTGGGAAATGAATGGAGAACAGACAATAAGGGAAGCAGGGACACAACTGAAGCAAGCATTTCAATGACCAATGAAGGAGGCAGTGAGTAGTAGATTATGCTGCTGAGCCAACTAAGAATGAGCGTTAAAGGGATGGACAGGGTCAAGGGTGACTCCTAGGTCTCTGTGTGGGAAAGTATGAATAGGCTGGAAGCACATGGAAGTTGGAGGGGCTTTGCAGAAGAGCTGAAGCTTGAAATTAGTCTTATTTTACCAACTTGCTGTGTGTATGTATGTGTGTCCTTCTGATTGTGTATGAGTTCTCTGTCATAGCCCACAGTTGCACATATGCATCAACCTATGCATATGCATCACCTACAGATGAAATCTATAGGCTTCTCCAGGTACACCCTTCCTCCCCAGATGGACGCTTATCAAGTGTTTTATACTGATGTTAGCAGTCATATTGTGGTGTTGAAAAACTGCCCACTCTCAAAGACATTTGCCCCTCCCCCTCCAACCCAGTCTTAAGTAGTCTGCTGATGAAGTTTTCCTGATTGCTCACTTGTGTATTATTTGTAATAATAGACATTAGGTTACCATAATTATCCCATCACCTTGCCTCAGAGTTGAGGGCACAGGACAGTTCCCTCTGAGGTCTCAAACCACTGCTCCCGGCTGCCTGGCAAACTAGCAGGCCACTGGAGTAACTTCACTGACCTCTAGTTGACCTGTGGGATCAATGAACAATTAATTACTATCATCCCACTCTGGGAGATAGCTCACTGCCATTTCTCAATTACAACTGGAAGTGCCCTCGGCTGACAGCTGCCTGTCGGCCAAACCAAGCCCATTACTGATTCTAACCAGCACCTCCCACCCCCAACTGCAGACACACACACACACACACACACACGAACACATGGCCAAACCACTTCTCCTCATACCCATGGCCACAGTCCCACAAGTGTCTGACATAAGTCACAATGGCAGCCTTTACCACCCTCCACAGTTCTGATGGATTTTGTGGGCTTCTACGTAAGTATTGTCTGAACTAGAGGTGGCCCCTTGCCAAGGCACAACTCAGGATGACTTTGTCTCTGATACTCTTCCTGTGACAGCTCTGTAATCATAACCTGCGGGATTTGCCACTGTTACTTTTCCTACATCTTCAGTCCTTCCTGCTTACATCCTAACACTCTATGTTCTGGATTCTCCCCAGATACCCCAACCATGTAGCTTAAACCATTCCTAGCCCTTCCTTACGTAACAAAATGCCTTCAGAAATCCAATCCTTTCAGGTCTCCTGGTAAGTGACTAAAGCAGGGCTGATTAACTCAATCTAAGATTATTTGTGGCTATTGATATCTTCGGCTAACACTCTTATAAATAATCAAATTATTTAATCCTAAATTCAAAAGAGTTAATATGCTAGCAACTTTGGTAACTCTTGTTCCACCTGAAGTTGAGAATGGACTGTTTGGACACAGAGGCTCTAAGAACCTTCATCTTTCATAAGTGTACTTTCCTACCTAATTTCCACAATACACTGCCTGAAAATTCTTCACTCTATTGTGAAGAGCCACAGATACATTAGCCAACACTGTTTGATTGTGCAGAGCAGAAACATGGCTCAAAAAAAAAAAAAAAGAAGGAAGTTCTATAGACTCACCTGAAAAGCCAAACATAAGCCTGGAATAGGAACTGCAGAGTCCAGGTTCTTAAAGTCGTCAGAACTTGACCTCTAGTTTCCTCCCAGGCAAGATCTCTCTACAAGGGCCCACGAGACAGCCAGATGTTTGGTACCCATTCAGACACCAGCTTTTACTGACACAGGAACAGCTAGTTCTGAGAAAGACAGATCCCAGTAAAAGTTCCCAGATAGGGTATTTTGGTCTAAAATGAGTCAACTCCCATCCTTAAACCACATTGACCAGGTGCCTGGAACATTAAGTACGGAGTACACCTCTGCTTCCCAAGCTCCTGGTCCCTGACACACAGACTAGAGCCAGCCCCAACTGTGGCTGGCTTATAATTTGACTTAAATAAGCCACTTACCATTTAGAGATAATAGCAAACCTGTGATCTGGTCCTTGTCAGAAAGCCAAACCATCTAAAGTTGATGACACATAGCACACACCCTCAACACATGATCCTCCAGCCAGAGGAAGAGCAACTCATGCACTTGGTGAGATCACGAGAACCAAGCAATCCAGTGGCCGCCCTGGCCAGGAGCAGAGTCCCCAGACAGAGCATGGCTATGTCTTGTGAGTTCTCACTTGTACTTGCCCTCTGGTCTCCTTTGTTCCCAGTCCCCAACACAGGAGAGGCACTTGCCTCTCTTTAAGGGTGTGTGGCTTGGTGTGCATGTCAAGACTGGAAAGCCATTTGGAAGGTCTTGCTGTCCAATTTTAATAGAGAGCCCAGTGCTTCAGGTGCTATCATTAAATTTTTTTTTTCCTTGAAGTACCAGGGATCGAACTTAGGTCCTTGTGCCTGCCAGGCAAGTAGGATACCACTGAGCTATATCCCCAGC
Source organism: Thryonomys swinderianus (assembly GCA_004025085.1). Taxonomy (NCBI): domain Eukaryota; kingdom Metazoa; phylum Chordata; class Mammalia; order Rodentia; family Thryonomyidae; genus Thryonomys; species Thryonomys swinderianus. Next base: position 40,129 of record PVIC010005365.1, read on the forward strand.
CCCACCATTGAACTTTTGATCCCCTTTAGCTCTTAGTCTGTTAGAACCAAGAAAGGAGAAAGTGTGAGCAATAGTACATCTACTTCTTCAAGTACAATAGTAGCGATTGTTGTTGCTGTCATTATTACTATTACTATTACTGTGTGACCCTCTCCCAAATTCAGAAGAAGTAAGCAGCCAGACCAGCCACAAGTATGGTTTCTCACTTTCATCCATAGAAGAAGCATCTGCCCTGAGTGTTCCCCTTCTGGGGCTGAAAGCTTGTCCTCAGCAGGGAGCACAAAAATAATTGGAAAGCCCTGTCTCCAGCCTGCAGAACCACACTGGTCCTGTTGGCTTGGACACTAAATCATAGCAGAAGACTGTATATCTGCCTGGAGAAGGAGGAAGCAATTGAAACCCAGTATTTAAAAGCAGTCTCAGATTTATCCTCCCTCTTGACAGCCTACAAAACATTGGAGAATAGTCCCTGCCTTTCTCTGGACAATAAAACAGGATGCCTTGTTCAGAAACCAGCCCCGGGAAAGTTCATTGCTCACTCTCTTGTGACCTCCCAGAGGACCAAGAACTACAGGGCCAAACTTAGTTTTTATAGTCTTCTATCTCTACTTATCTGCCAAACAAGGCGTGTCTTTTCCAAATCCCTATTAGAAAAATCTCAGTGACTACCTCGTTCACCCAGTGCCCATCCATTACCACCCTGCTCCATACCGACATGTTCCCAGACAGCACTTTATGGCCAAGTATTTTGGTTTGTTTCCATTCAGGAAACTCCCCTATTGTTTGGGAATTAGTGAACTAAAATCCATAGTTCTCAGCCAGATATCTCATCCTAATCTGACTGTGGAAGTTCAAGCTGATTGCAGATGACAGGTAATCAGTCACTGCGGCTTGTCTGTAGGCAGGTGAGCGACCCCACCCCCAAGGCCAGTCTCAAGTCAACATGGGGTTGCAGGACCTGCACCTCTCAGTCTGAAAATCCAGGGGTAAAACCAGGTACCGATAACCTCACTCCCAGTCTGGCAACTGTTGCTCACCGTATTGTTGACAATTAACTTGATCTCAGAGACCCACATAAATCAATCACTACAGCCAAAAACACAAGTTCTGGATCTGCGGGGTAAATGTGTAGACAAGGTCAGTGGCCCAGGTTTACAGCTTGGCTTCCTGAGATGAGACTCTGGAGAGGAAGTTGCAGTAGGAGATCGGGGACATTTCTAAAGAATTTCCAGAAACCCATGTGGTGCAATGTACCCCCTGTAGAGTATTCCTGCCCTCTGACTCCTCTTCCTCCTTTCTCCTTTCCTCCCTGCTGAACATGTTCTCTTTTCCAATTAGGTGTCAATCTGGACATTCTTGGCCTGGCAATCGAGCCTCCCAATGGGTTAAAGACTCTCCAGTGTTCTCCAGCAGGGCTCCCATTAGTTTTCTAGGGCCTTGCTAACTCAGTACCACAGACTGGGTGGCTTAAACCACAGATGTTTGTGTCTTACAGGTCTGGAGACCCAATGTCCAAGATCAAGTTGGGAGGGTTGCTTCCCTGTAAAAGCTGGGAGGAAAGATCTCTTCTAGGCCTCTCTTCTTCGCTTGAGGATATCCTTCTCCTGTCTTCCTATTGCTTCATCCCTCTCTGCATTGCTCTGTGTCCAGATTTACCCCTTTTATAATGTTTACCCCATGAGCTTCCTTTAACCTGATGACTTCTGTCAAGTCTCACCTCTTAATAAGGCCCCATCCTGAGGTTGGGGGGACTAGAACTTCAATAGAAATTTGAGGAGAGCAAAACTCAGCCCAGACAGAGCATCTGTCATTCACAGCTATCCTGTGATATTAACTGGCTCTATTCTTCACTCACCCCATGCCCTCACTGATGCAGGAGCACTGTCTGATTCCTCCCCGTTTATCCAGCGCCTGGCATAGGGTGGTTCTCAATTTGTTCCAAATTTCACATACCTGTCCCTCCCTTCCTGTCCTTCCTATTGGCACACTTCTTGCTACAGACAGTGTGAGCCCTGGTGGTCATAGGGTGCCAGGCTGCCCAGAGCGGGGACAGTGGGGGTACGCTTGGGGCCTGGCTGCTGGCAGCAGCACTGCCATAATAACCTAGTCACATCCTTTCCGTCTGCCTCACCTCGAGAACTGCCACTTCTGGGGACGCTTGTCCTTCCTTGGCAGAGTGCACATCAAGCTAATTCTCTGGCTCCATTTCTTAATCTACTCGATGGTTCCAGGAATCCAGCCACATGCTCTAATGGGCCCCTGTCATTAGAGGCTTGGCAAACACTCCCACTCTGGGGCTTCTCAAAGCCCAGGAGAGCTGGCCAAGGGCTGAGAGGCACCAAGGCCATTTTCAAAAGCAAAAGGGCAGCAAGATCATAGTTGGACATTTTTTAAACCTGCACTTATTTAGTAAATAATGTATGTTAATGCAACATATGCTACATTATGCAATAATTATGGAAACAGCTTATCCTCCTATTCCAGACTCCCTTGGTCTTCTGGAGTTTCTCAGCAGGAACCTGCGTCCCTCTAGCTAAAGACTTCGCTGGTCTGCGAAGGTGCAATAAATATTGGAGGCCATCTCCTGTCCTGTTGTGTCCTGTCGCTCCCTGTCAAGTCATCTGTCCACCCTCCTCCCATCAAACCACCTACCCACCCTCTTCCACAGACTCTCCTTAGACCAGGAGACCTCCCTGGCCATGTGACCTGTGTGTACTCCAGGTGTGTGAACCACCTCATCCCCTTTCATTTTGACTCTGATGACTTACAAAGGACGCTGTCTCTCTTGTCTCCTATATCAGTCTCCTAAGCAGATCACAGAGTTGAGGCCTGCTTTCCACTCTTTCTCACCCAGGGCATCAGAAGGATACTAGAACTAAGCCAGAACTAGTCAGACTGGAGGTACCATTTTGGGGCCTATGTTTGGGGTCCCGTGGGTGATGAACGTAGGGATACCTGAGGTGATAGGAATGTTCTAATCTGTGAATAAGACAGTGGTTGCCTCAATGTGTACATTTTTCTAAACCCACCAAACTATACAATTAAAACATACATGTTATGTATTATAAATTATTCTGCAGTAAGGTTAAGAATAAAAAAAAAATCAGTCTTACCACAGCATCTAGAGCTAGTCTCCTTTGTATTTCAGCAGTGCTGCAGCTCTCCTCCCTCCTCAGAAGGTTTCTCTCCTGACAGTCAATTCCTGCAACTTAGTTGATCCATTTCACTTGTTAGGTAAAACACAGGGCCAATTCAGACCAAGGCCTTTGTTTCTGTATTATCAGAATTTTTTTGTCTCAACAACAGAGTTTTAAAAATTTTGCATAAGATATGTTACATAAAACAGCCCAGAGCCCAGCACCAGGATGCTGGTGTCTCATCTGACAATCCCTAAGAGCCTGGCAACACGCTCCTCTTCTGTAGTAAGGCTCCAGATTGGCTGTTCTCTGATACTTCTTTTAACTCTGCAACCCATTAATCAGCCTGTACCACCCCATGAGTTGATCACCAAAAACTGGCTGCCAGTGCTGTGCACTATGCCCCTGAACCCTACCTGCCCTTTCAGCAGCCCACTCCTGCCTCATGAATTCTTCTTCCTGCTCCGATTTTATTGCCTGAATTGTTTTGTGCTAAAGATACTTTCTTGCCTGCTTATCACATTACTGGAAAAATTCAGCAGTAGGAAAATTTTGTAGGGAACATAGATCCACCACTTTTTCAAATAACATCTTTCCTTTACAGGAGTTCATGTTTATTGAATGCTCACTAGGGATCAGATACTGAGGACTTTATAAGCTTCTATTATTTGCTTCTCTTAGTTCTACAAGGTAAGTTTTATTCTTGTTCTCATGTTGCAAATAAAAAACACTGAGCCATAAAAAAGTTAAAGGAACTTGCCCAAAGCTTATCCAGCCCAACAAGGTCCAGCAAGGTTGAGAAAGGGCCATTTAGCTCCTCTGTATGTTTGACCATGGTCCCACTCTTCCTTAAAGCCCAAGCTCTACCTAGAAAATTAATAACACTATTCTCTTTTCTTTATTAAAATGAAATGCAGGGCCAGAGGTTTAGCTCAGTGGTTCCAGTGCCTGCCTCACAAGTGCAAGGTCCTGAGTTCAATCCCGGTAACCACATACAATGCAGGGCGTGGTGACTCACGCTCTCCAGCAATCAATACCACACACCACAGTGCTGGGTGTGGTGGCTCACGCCTGTAATCCCAGCACTTGGGAGGCAGAGGCAGGAGGATTGCTAAATTCGAGGCTTGCCTGGGCTACATAGTGAGCTCAGGGCCAGCCTGAACTACACAGCGAGACCCTGTCTCAAAAAAAAAAAAAACAAAAAAAAACAAAAAAAAAAAAACAGATGAAATGCAATGTAGTATGACAACCAAGATGGAAAGGCTTCTGGTACAAACTGGCTAAAGACCCCCAACTGGATTACTATTATTACTTCACCTGAAATCTTAGACTTGCTAGGACCTAGAAAAGATTAGTATCAAAACAGCAATCATCCAGGAGCAAAATCAAGTGGCTTCCAAAGCAGACCTTTTCTGTCCTTAATCCCCGCAAAAGTAAAATTGGGGGTCAGGGATTCAGCTCAGTGGTTCTGGTACCTGTTTTGAAAGCACAAGTTTCCAAGTTTGATTCCTAGTACCAAAAACAAAACTAAACTAAACTAAACTAAAACCAGTGGTGCCCAGAGTAATATATAGCATACCCATCAGCTCCTACCTGCTCCCAGAAAGCCAGTGAACCTGCTATTAGATTCCTACAACCAAGGCGAGCTCATAATTTCTGCAAGTGATCATATCTATTAATATTTTATTGTGTGTTTTGCTACAATAGGTTTTGCTATATTTCAAGAGGAATTTTGAGCTATTTCCTAGAAGAAAAACATAGACAATATAAAACAAGATTATGTAAAGATTCGGCACCAAGTAATATTAGTAACACCAAAATGATGCCTGACCTGAATTTTCTTGAAAAATAATTATAATTTTAAAAACAAGTCATAATGGTTAGAAATGGTTACACACTGCCAAGTTGAATAAGGAAGGCTACATTTCCCTGAGCTGTGGAACCAGGACCATAAAATACTGCTTTTGTGGAGCCCCTTTCTTGGAAGGAGAGCTCATAAAACTTTATCGTACATATATTTGCTCTACTAATGTAATCATTTAATCTCCCTCCTGTTTTTTTTAAGGCATCTTTACTACCATGTGGCAGGGACCCCAGACTAATTGTGTTTGTAGACAATAACAAGCTATCTTCTGGAAAGGCCTGATTTTCTAAGGAAATTCAACAGTGAAAACTGATTTTTCCCTTTATCGAAAAGTATTCTTAGGGTTTCTTAAGATTGTAACCAGTGTCACTATGAAGCAACTAGGCTATGGTGCTGATTACGTTATCTTCTGTCTTCTCATTCATTCCGGGTTGCTCTTGTACCGTGAGAGAGTAAACACAACCCCCAAACCTTACCTTTTCACCTCTTCCTAATAGGAGGGGCGCCTAGCAACTGTTTTGCCCCAGAGTTGAGGTAGAAAGTGGAAAGGTGTGAACTGAAACAAAACAAAACAAAACAACTAGAGCTGGAGATTTAGCTCAGTGGTTTTGGCGCCTGTCCAGAAGTTCCCTGGTTCGATCCCCAGTAACCACTTACAATGATACTGGGCATGGTGACTCATGCCCACCAGCAATCGGTACAAACACTACAATGCTGGGCATGGTGGCTCATGCCTGTAATCCCAGCACTCATTGAGGCAAACAGTGTCTGCCTCAGACTCCTTTGTTCTTCCATTTTGCTAAGACCTGCAGAGCCAGCCACCTCCCTTAGAGAGGGAGAGTTGGGGTCTGCAGGACAGGAAGGGCCATCAGGCAACCTGGTACAGCCGAGGGTTGGGGAGTGCCTCCCAACCACTCAGGCCCAGGGCTGACTCTGCTCCGGACCAACTAGCCCACAAGAGAGGCGTCTCCATCCATATCAAGATTTTATCCTTTTAGCAGCTAATGAAAAGAGAGAAAAGATACAATTACCAGCAGTTTAGGGGCCAGGAGAGCATTTCCAAAGCTGGAGCTCACATGTCTGTAGTCATTATTCTCCAGTTCTCTTTCCTGATAGAGCTGGTTGTAACCCCTGATCTGATTGGAATCCTATACCCGGGCCTCCCTCCCCTGACCTGCTCTGGATAGAAGCACAAGGGCTAAATCTATGACTGTTTGGATGAACAAACAGATAAATGCATATTTTCTCATGGAATCATCATTCCATCCTCAGAGCAGCCTAATGAGATGTGTGCATGTCATGTGTCCTTCCTCTTTCTGATAGAGGTGAAGCTGAGATGTAAGAGACTGGCATCCTAGGGCCATCTAAAGGCTAAATAACATCAAGTTATAGCTCACAATGTTCTTTCCACCCTGGAGGACAAGTGAGGCAGAGCTGAGCTGACAGTCCACAGGCCGTGTCTGGATTGTGTACGATTTTTTAGTTGGGGCATTTCATTGGTAAGTAATTACCTGATCCACCTGCTGGGCACAGACCCTGTTCCCTCCATACAGACCCTACTCCCCCCATTCACCCCATGCTCCCAGCCTGTCACAGCTCAGCGAAACCACCATTTCACCTTCCTGAGACCCGTGTGCATTTCCTGCTTCAGTGTCTCCATAAGGCTGTCCATGCATTTCTATCTCGACCAGTCAGTTCAGCTGGATGGTCAGCTTCATTCCCAGGTTCACTTTGCAGTATGCGTAGCCCCAGCCCAGAGACACACAGAGCTTTACCCATATGACCACTCCTACCACCCACCCCTGGGGAAAGAAAGTCTGGAGGAGAAATTTGTATTGTGCATCTTGAAGCAAAATCAAGACACCTCCAATGGCTGTTCCTCTTCCTAGAATCAGTGCAAGAAATCCAGGTAAAGTAGGAGAATAATTGGTAGGTAAGCCACTTAGGAGCTCACTATTTCTGAACATTGCACTATTAAATTCTTTGACTTTCCTCTCTTCTTTCCCTTAGTCTCCAAGGCTCAAAGTAACTATAAACAATAGGATTGGTTGGTATTCATTTAAATAAAAAGATTTTCCTTCAAATTACTTTTTTCTAATAGTTTTTATTGTTCAAAATATATTATCTGGCCGGGCATGGTGGCTCGTGCCTGTAATCCCAGCACTCGGGAGGCAGAGACAGGAGGATTGCTGAGTTCGAGGCTTGCCTGGGCTACATAGTGAGCTCAGAGCCAGCCTGAACTACAAAACGAGACCCTGTCTCAAAAAAAAAAAAAAAAAATATATATATATATATATATATATATATATTATCTGTTCTGGAATTTCTTCCTTTGCATTTGAAATATTGCAGTGGTACTTACGTTCATGAACTCAATTCCCTCCATGGTTCTAGTCACAAACTGAACTGGATGAGAACATACTCATAAAGCCAGTATTGAATCTAACCACTGAATCTGATTCAGTTCTCATCCAACTTGGTTTGTGAGCAGAAATGTGGAAAGAGTCAAGCCCACAAATCAAGGTACCCGTTTCAGTGGTTGTGGTTCTTTATCCTTCCTGGTGTATTTGGCTAGATAATAATTACAGTGTTCAGTGCATCAAGTATTTTACAGTTTTAGAGAATATGGCATTCTACTGAGTGATTCAGAATAAAGCTCCCAACTTTTTAAAAAAAGGTAAATAAAATTTGGGCTGACAGGATGCAAAGGGTGATTCAAAGATGACCCAAAAGTGTCTTAGTTGCTTTCCTCATCCCTACCCCAAAATACTCAACACCTGAAGCATAGAGGGGGGAGCTATATTTGGGCTCATGGTGTCAGAAGCTTCAGTCCGTGGTCAGCGGTTTTAAACAGAATGAGCAGGGCGGAAGGGCCTGGGAGGAGGGAAGCTGCTCACTTCGGGATGGCAAGGAGCAAAGAGATGAGGGCGGGCAGGGAGAGACATTCATCCAGCTCACACTACACTGAGCCAGCTCTAACCGGGTCCAGGCTCCGACCAACAAGTCAGATGTAACACCCCCAAAATCCAAACCCCTCGCACAAGCCCCAGCTCCGAGCACATGAGGCTTTGGGGGGGGGGGGTATTCCAAACCCAAGACACATAAGCAAGCCAACAGGCAAGTTCTGGACCAGCTTCGAGCTGCCAAAGCAATTGTTTCCGCAGGTGGCATGGATTTGGACTATTTCATTTTCTTCATGCTAGCCATGAGCAATTATAGCCGACATACTAGGGATTAACAAACATCCAAAAGTGCCCACTACACTTCAGGTGCTAGAGCTCCTCTTTAAAAACGTATAGCTATGGGTTCTATTGTCTGAATTTACAAACTAAGGACAGCAAATGCATTAGAGAAAAAGTGCAAACAGAGAGGTCTACAGGGCCACATGGCACAAAGAAAGGGGTTATATCTCTTGGGGTTAAGGGGGCAGTGGGAGGCATGAGATGTCAGGAAAGACCACAGGACTAGTGTCAACCTTCACAAGCCCCCCCCCCCAAGGTAAATTCCAATATTCTTATGGTGTAGATGAGACAGATGAGAAGCTGACCAAAGGCACACAGCTAGGAAGACAGAGGACACAAAGCATCTCTCCTTGCCTGGCTCCCTGCACACCCCACACGGCACTGCCCAGTCCCAGGATATAACTGGGGTCTGAAGTCCAGCACCCTCCTCTCTCCACTTCACAAGGCTGCCTTCCCTTTATTATAAGGTGAGGGTTTGATGCACCTCAGCTAAAACAAAGTCATGAGCATAGTCTTGGCAAACTGTGGGGGATTTTGAGTGTTTACTGTCTACAGAGGCAAAAGGCCATGAGAAGGATGAGAGGGCAGGGTGAGCACAACATCAGGCAGCCAGGCACAGTGACAGTTGATGACAAAGAGTTTACCTTTAGAGATAAGAAAGACGAAGTACGAAGATATATGGGCCTTTGCCCAAATTGAAGTAAGCCACCCACCTCCTGAACATGGTCTTTGATTGAAGAAGACACCAAGTACCAGCTAATGAGTAAAAGATAGGGAGCCTGGACACTGCTGAGCTAGATTTCTCTTCTCTCTCTGCTCCTAGGCCCTATCAGAATGTTTGGCTTTTCTGCCTTTAATCAAATATTGTTCCTTATTGAAATGCTGTACACACAGGGGTGCATGTGCACCACACACACACACACACTCACACACAAAGTTAACATTTAAACTTTTTAAAAGTTTACCTTAGAAGGGATGGGCTTTCGGGTCTTGTCTAAAGCTACATTTTAACAGTAGGTGGAGCCTGGTGTACTCTGTGTTCACCCTGTTGGAAGAGAGAGTCCCTCTCTCAGGATTTGGAAACGGCCAAACCAGGTCATAGAGACTGGACAGACGCGACCGACAGGGTTTGATCAGTCATGGAGAGTTATAGGCCCAGCAAAGGAAGGAGGGCAGAGCACAGGGGGTGGGACTGTGGGGCTGCATTCCAGAGCAGTATAAATCCTGCGCAGCTGGGAAGGCAGGCCAGGGAGTAGCCAGAGGGTGACGTTACTTTGCCGTTGCAAGAAGATGATTAATGTATGTGAATGAATGTATTTGACACAGGCCAGCAAAAAGGAGAAATGCATTAAGTGAGGACCAAGTGGCATGCCACTGACTTCGCATGGGGCACTTAGTGGGGAGAAGCCTTTCCTGCTGGATGAGGGGACTAACTGGTGACAGCAAGAGACTGCATTGTTTGGCCTTTGAGTCCCTGTGAGGCTGAAAGACAACACAGTTCTGCATGGGAGTCGGGTCCTTAAAGTGAGGTGGGGAGCCTGCAGGATGGACCAGGGAAGGGGCAGGGCCAGTGTTCCCCGAGATGGGCTCAACCATCCTGCCAGGATGGTTGGCAGCACCCACAGAGGCTGGCTAGGTACCAAAGCCTTAACAGCCACTAGAGAACATTCAGAGACACGGAAAAATATCCCTAATGTAGTAGAAGTACAATAGGAAGTCATGAGTATATGGAAGAAAATCTAATCGGGTGTTAAAATGATCACTACGCTCACTGAGTTGCTGTGGCACCTTTGTCTAGGAGATGAACCTCTGAGTGATTGGTGTTCCTCTGCCAAAAGGAATTCGCATTGCTTTTACAAATTTGTAGAAAGTATGGAGTGAATTTCCAGAAAAAAATTACACACTAGCCTCATAACTGCCCATACATTTACCTTCACTGAAGGTCTGTAGTTCCTCACGCAACCTCAAGGTATTAGCTTCTTTTCATCTTAACCTCAAGGACGTCTCCCTGGAGCACTTCTTGCGGGACAGATCTGGTGTAAATGAACTCTTAGCATTTCTTTTACAATGCATTAAGAAAATTATATTTGGGGAAAAATAAACACGGAAATCAGGGACTTGACTAGCTCAGCTGTACAAGAAACTTTGAAGGTAAAAATGCCAACATCACCTCCTGAAAAGGTGCTACTTTGGAAATGAGGAAACCACACTGATGAAGCAATATGATAAAAGGACCCAGTTCTTGGAAGCAGAGTAAACACCTAAGAGACCCATCTTACTCTTTAGGGGCTCTACAGAGTCACTTCATTCTAGCTTCCTTCTTCAGTTAGCAAGGGGAAGAGGGTTGAATTTACATGAGAGACCACAAAACCCACAAAACTTCAGCAGCTGGGTCAACTTAGTGAACATGACAGCGGGGTGGGGACCATAGCCTCTGGAGAGGGGAAGAGGGAAACTTTCTCCTGTGGTCTCATTTAGAAATGCATCCTGAAGATACCAGAGCTTCTGATTACTCAAGAGTATCTCTGCACCTTTATTTTTAATCTGAAATCTCCTGATGGTTAATTTGGGGCCAAAAAAAAAATCAACTTAAAGCAAACCAACCAAGAAATAAATCAGACATAATCAAAGAAGTTTAGGTCCAAAAAGGCCCGTTCATCACAAAGATCCATCCAGCCACGAGTTCACAACATCAGGGTTATGCAACCTTTGACTTCTCTTCTCGCTCTGGAACTTTGCACTGAAGTGGAGACTGCTCGCTTCTCCTCCTGCGAGGTGGCTTGTACCATACAAAGGGCAAACAGGTGCTTTCTGTCTGTGAGGCAATGCCACTGAAAACAACTGGCGACAGACACTCTCAAACTGGTGGATTTTCTTCCAACTCTACACTGGGCCCACAGCCAGGCTCACCCTGTCCTGTTTAACATGGCTGGACATTTCATGCTTCCATCCTGCCAAAGACCTCTGTGTCAGCTGATGACCTTTGTCATACCCCAGTGCCTTAGGGTATGTTAATGAGGAGAGCTTTTCCTTCCAAATTGGATGGATTAAGACGTACCACACTTTCCTGTCACAAATCAGATATGTGCAGTAAAATCTCACTTATAGGGAAACAAGAGGTTCTGGAAATATTTTTTTTTTAAAAATTGTGTAAGTATGAGAAGGGTCATCAGATAATGTCAGCTTTTACAGATCGGGCTGCTCAGAAGGGAGTCTATAAAACACTCTCCACTGAGACTCAAAAGGAGTATTGATTTTTTAGGAGCAGAGGGGGTCAAAATTACATGCCTCGCACAACACAGCCACTGTTCTGCCACTCTGGACCTTTCTAACAAAGAACGAAGTCAGGAAAAGGCGAAAGATAGAGCTGGAACGAGGGACAAAGGGAAAGCCATTGTCTGGCCCCTGAAAAACTTCCCCTGACCGCAGCATGAAGGTGAAGGGAATCTCTTCAGTAAAACCAGAGCCTAGTTCCTTGTGGTGGTTGCTGCAGTTGACAGTTGTCCCTGGGGATGTCCGCTTTGTGTCTGTAGGAAGGCAGTGGGAAAGGTCACTGCAGGGCGGGCCATGGCCCGATGGCATCTGCAGTCAACGGTTTCCCAGGTTGATTCACCTGCCCCTGTGAGTACTGAAATGCCCAGAAGCACCAGACAGTTCCACAGTCAGCAGGATGCTGATGGCCTCGTGACCAGAATATAGATGCCTGCTGTTGCCTTTTGCTCTGGAAGGACAGGCAAATGGAAAGGGAGGAAGGGCCACTTTTATGCTGTGGCAAAAGCTGACCCAGCACCAATATGTACCTTGTGGACATGGGAGCGATGTTATGCACATAGGCATAGGAAAGGCTCCCTTAGGGTGGAAAAAGGATTTAGAAATCAGAGGCCATTCTCTGGTGGCTGCAGCCAGGAAGATACAAACCAATCAAGAAACAAATCAAAATAGACATGATCAAAAGTTCAGGTTTAAAAAGACCTCAAACCAAAGTGTATGGCAAAATTTTATTGTTGTTTGCAAATTCTGCTTCAGGTGACAAATGAGACTGTGGCCATCTTTGCTATTCAAACCCAAATGTGGTATCTTTTCAAAAATCCTGAAACAAATTAAGTTCACGAGCAGAGATATCATCACATCAGAACGAGTTAAATAACAACAGTATCTTCAAGAACAGAAGCATCTTAATTCGCACTGCTTACTAGAAGTGAGGAGACCCTGTATTTCTCCTGTTCTTCCTCACTGGCAGCTTCCGCCTAGTTGACAGCTAGACTCACATTGCTTTAATAGGATCAAAGTCTTAGTTACTAAACCCAAAGTTTCAGAGTGATCTGGAGAGCCATGCAGGGTTCCTACCTGCCAATCCCAGTGCAGTTGACATTCTCAGGCATGAGTAGAGAGACCTTGGGAGGTGGAAAAGGAGACATTGTGTCATTGGGAGTAGGAAGCATTAGTGGAGGACAAGGAAGTTGCCCAAACTGGCCTATTCTTATGGCTTCGTCCTGCCTCAGGAAAGCATCGCTTAACAGACTCTAGCTGATCCCAGCAAACAGCCTTGAGGACTAGATCAGACCAGGAGTTTACTCTAATAAAGTTCCACCCATGAGTCCATGAAGGAGACAGAGATAAATCTTTCCCCAGCCCTCACACACGTATCACAGAGTGGAGCCAGGCCATTTGAGAGATCAAGGCTGATGTCACAGAGCTAAACTGTAAGGTTAGACACAAGTTTAGAACAGAGGAGCATAAAATAGATACCAGCTTAAGATGTACAAGAGGCTACGGGCTGTCCCTGTTGATAGCAGGTAATGTCAAAAAAGGGGGGGTCAAGAGAAGGAGCTAGAAAAAGGACAGAGAGTTAGCTCTGCACAAAGAACATTTAATCCCAGCATAGGCTCTCTCTGAAAGCCAACCGTTAGAGTTCTTACAAGTACTTCCATGGTTCTCTTTCCAAAGGCTCAGTCTCAAATCTTGCAGCTGAATGCAAGGCAGATGTAGATATGAAAGTCACAGTTAGCAGAAAACAGCCTTGAACAAGCATCATGTGAAGACTAGCCCAGGAGCCACTGGCCAGGCAGTCTCTGCACACAGAACCCCAGCAATAAGGAAGGAGGTGTGGGAGATGTGGTAGGATCACAGACTTAGTGCTTCTAAGGAAGAATGAGGAAGAACTGGGTGAAAAAACTCTAGAAGTAAGAGAGGTCTAGCTTCATTTGGTGGCTGTTAGGGAAAAATTTTGACCCAGACACCAACTTCCTATATACTGATCTTACAAGATTATATGAGCAGGTCTCTTCCAAGAGACAGACCAGGCACCTGAATGCAGAGGTCTTCAGGGCTTGTTTTGGAAGCAGTTTGATGGCAAGATGATATCCATCTTTCCAGTAGTCTGAGGGCTGAGTCCCAGGGCACACTGTTCAGCCTCAGATGATCAGAAGGCAGAAGCACTTACTTTAAGGAGACAACTGAGCTTCTTTTCCTTCCTAGAATTCTGTGATGGGATGACCATGATGACATATACGTTCACAAAAAACTAGGATTAAGATAGAAGGTGTGATTTTCCTGAGTGAGGTAAGATCCTTCATACAATAGTGATTCTGTGCCTCCATATTCCATAAGTTGGATAAAACTCAGTTACTCCAGTCCCCTGGCTAAGATCTGTCCTTTCTCCAAGTGCTCTCTCTCTCTCTCCAGTAATGCTTTCAGACTCAAGCCTGAACTGGAGCTAAAATATTTATAAGGAACAACTATTAGCAAAGTTCATTAATTAAGGTTATGTTTACACACCCATTACCAACCAACAGCAGTCTTTGATTAACTAAGTTTTTCTTTTGCCACTAGTCATTATTGCCAGTCTCAGGGAGATTAAGGACCTCGGGTCTATGGAGTTGTCCCTGGTTGCCCAGGTGTCACACCACCGCACATACTCCATCCAGCCCTTTTGAACAATCTGACCCAGAGAGCTTAGGGCTTGCTCCCAGGAGTAAGTGCTTTCCAATTAGAGCAGCAGGCCAGCCAGAACCCAAACAGCACTTTGGTTTATGAGGATTAGCCTAGTCTCTCCCATTAGCAATTCTCTTTTTTCTGTCTATAGGGGTCTTCAGCCTGCCCAGCACCCTCCCAGCTGAACCCTGGCCACAGGAAGAAAGGAAGCTTCTAGAGGCTCAGTCAAGTTTAAAGACTGAGGTCATCCAACAGAAGTCATTCTGTGTAAATGATCGTGAGTAGAGCTCTGGCTGTCTTTAGAATGCAAAACCTCACTCTTGATTTATCCACTTCAAAATCTAGTGAGATTCTACAAGAGAAGGGATTTCCCAGCATTGTGAAGTTGGTATGTGACCGCACACTGAGTTCCTTACTCTTCAGGCCTGTTTTCATTACACTTTGTGTTCTTACCAAGGTCTACTGTCCCCACAGAAAACACTAAAGCCAAGACCTCACCTTGTTCAGCAAGGAGAAATCTCAGAGCAAATTGAGAAATCCAGAAAAGAAGGTGCCCTAAAAAGCTGTATGAATTCACACACGTTCCTCCCTCCATCTTGAGAGGCAAAGAGATTCACTTAGTAAATGAAGAAACTATTCCAGGGCCACTGTTTGGAGCTGTCCAACGCTGGTGCTGAAATGGCTCTGGGCTGAGAGCCCAGCGTCTTCCAGGCTGGTCCTCCACATTTCTGTACCCTGGCTTCAGCTCTTTTTCCCATCATAGGGCTTTGTTGAATGTTGACAATATGGAAAAGGTTTAGTCAGTTTTTTTTTCTGGGTCACTAGCAAGTTTTCAGCTATAACACAATACCCAAGGTCATTCAACTAAATGACTGAATGAAGTATAAAAACCTTGGGATCCAGTCTCAAAAGTGCTCTCAGCTGCTCTGTGCTCCCATACCCCACTAGTTTATTCAGTAGTGTGCATCATTGCTTCTTCCAAGCCTTTAGACAGGGGACCAGTAGGACCATTTCTAAGTGTCATCCTGCGGATATATTCTTATGTCTGTGAAACAACATACAAACATTTGTGGGTATAACTTTTTATTCATTCACAAGGACTAGAAACAACCTAAATGCCCATCAGTAGGGCATCCTTGATATAAATTATAGTACACTCACACAAGAGAATACTATGCCATTCTTAATGGAATGAAGCTGCTCTACTGAAGTGTATGGGCCAGTGTGGAAAACCTACAAGATACAATACCATGCAAGAAACATAGTACAGTGCCTTGTAGAGTGCCAATGTGTGTGTGTGTGTGTGTGTGTGTGTGTGTGTGTGTGTGTGTGTGTAGTATTTTCCTGTACAGATTTATTCCAGAAGACCATCTAGGTCACTGGAGACAGAAGTTACCTTTCGGGTGTAATGTTCCACCTACAGTTGTTATACAATGGATCAGAGGTTCATGTGTTGAAGGGCTGGCCCTCACCACGGGCACTATTTGGAAGCCAGTGGAAGTTTTAGGAGATGGGTCTTGGTTGGAGGAAGTAAGTACTGGGGTGGGGAGCTTTTGACAGGGATGCCCCTGGTCCTTTTCTTCTTCTTCTGCTTCCAGGCTGCTATGAAGTGACCAGCTGTTCTCCTCCATACCATCTCCTCACACTGTGCCTGAGCACAAGCCCAGAAACATTGGAACCCTCTGGTCATGGATTGAAATCTCCGAAATTGTGAGCCAAAATAAAGCTTTCCTCCTTTACGCTGGTTTTTCAAGTATTTTGTCATTGATAAAAGCTGGCTGATATATAAATGCTTATTTAATTTCTGTCACTGGAGGGACAAAGTCCACCCTATTCAGTTTTAGCTTCCCACCAGCCATGAAATAGTACTCTGCATGGCAGATTAGTCTTATTCACCAGCATTAACATCTGGGCCCAGGCCAAGGCTGCCTGGTTTTATAGAGTGAATGTCCATCTGTAGCAACATCTTTATAGCCTGACACGTGAAACTAGCATATAGCAAAGCACGGAAAGCTCTCCATCTGGAGTGGGAACTGGTGGCTTCTAAGGCTAAGAGAAGAAACCAGCACATTTGTATCCCACAGAAATACTTAAAAATGCTTCCTTCACACTGTCTAGCCAAAGTAATGTTCTCATTAGTAAAAACAAAAACAAAAACAGTGCAACAGTGGCACAAGAGAGAACAAAATCCAAAGCATTTTTTAAAATTTCAAATTTTAATCAAAGAAACTTAGGCTGTCCCACTGGCACAGTAACAGCCTTCCTTCACGGGCCATGCCTGGAGGAAGCAGGCCTCCAAAATCATCCTTTCCCCGCAGTGTATCTGCCCTGGACTTCCACTCCTCAGATCCCTCGTCTCCCTTTCCCAAAATGACAACAGGGTAACAATAGAATAAAGAAGATACATAGTATCAGTGTGATTTGGTCCAAGAGTTTGTTTGGGGACATAGTCTCACTATGTTGGTCAGCATGTATGCCCCCATAATAGTAGCCAATAGCTCTATGGCACTTAGATGGATCCAGGTACAAGTCTAAGCCCTTTATCAAAAGCTCACTTTATTTCTGACAGTACAAAATCAGTGATACAACATGACAAACTGTTTCACAAGTGACTTTATCATTAAACAAGTGAGAAAACAGGTAGTTCCCTAGGACCACAGTTCATATGTGGTTGAGCCAGAGTTTGAACCAGGTGGGCCTTGTACTGGGATTCCCAATATCAGAGAAACAGGGGAGACTTAAGGGACTGAGACCAGTCGGTAAAGACACAGTTTGCGTTCCCGGCAGCGTGGCAACCAGGGGTGACACGAGCATCCTCCAAACTCACAGAAACACTCTATAAAACATAACCCCCAAAATATTTCAGATTTATAGCCAAGCTAGAAAGAAATAGAAAGGAAACTACCCCCGTGACAGAGCACAGGAAACTCCAAAGTGGAACCCTTGTGCTCTAGAGAGCCCGGGGGACATTGTTCCTGGATGTGGACCCTCACACATAGCCTCGGGTTCAGACACACACGAGTAAGCACCGAGGATCTCTTCCAGGGTGCAGGCAGGTGCCCGTGCCGTTTCAGACGGGAAAACTGCCCCCAAGTGACCCCTTGAGACCACTTCCCACCAAGGTGAAATTCTTAGGAAACGCGCCCATGCGGTGGCCACGTTCTGAGTCAAGATACTTGCACAAAACTATCTGCAAGCCCGGAGGCCCTGGTGCTCCTGACCGGACCAGATGCAAACATCTCTGTCTATGACCCTTCTACCACTCAGGGTGAGGGGTCCGCCAGGGAGACAGGCTTGAGGAAAACCAGAGCATGAGCGGATGTAAGGATGACAGCAGAGGCCCCCACAGTTCTCATTCTCCTGGCTTCCATTTTTCTTCAGCACTGTAATATCTGCTTGTTTTTATTTGTCCCCTTTCCCGGAATGTAAGCTGGCGTGTTGGGTGTTGGGATTCTGCTCCATCCTCACTGCCCAGAAGCATAGCTACTGCCTCTGAAGCATCCAGTAAGTAGTTACTGGACAGTGTCAGAACAGCAGAGCTTTGAGGAGTACCTGGAGAAGCTTCTCTGCGAGAGGAGAGAAGGCAGGGTGAGGGCTGGGATGCTGGCCCTGTCCTCCTGTGGCAGATACATCTGTAAAACATGCCACGCAAAGGCTGAGGATTTAGCACAGTGGTTCTGGCGCCTGAGTTTGATCCCCAGTACCGGAAAAAAAAAAAAAAGACATGCTAAATATTAACGTCATTACATCTGGGTGACAAGGGCACGGGAATATCTGTGCCTCTCTGTGTGCCACGAGTTTTTAAAATATAAATGGAGGGGCCGGAGGGTTAGCTCAGTGGTTCCGGCGCCTGCCTCGCAAGCGCAAGTACCTGAGTTCGATCCCCAGTAACCACATATAATGCTGGG